>CAKNXH010049821.1:0-10934 GCA_932178445.1 Andricus quercusramuli
TAGACCTAACCTACAATCAACTGTACTAGCATTAAATTTCTACTATTTAGACTGGATTTTGGAAAAAGTTCCACCCGTACGTCGCACTTTCATTATAAATAACAATCCAGTCAACGAATTCTAGATTATTAATTTAATTGCGAATATTTGATAAGATTTAAAGAAATTAAAGCACTTTGAGTTTTCATGCACACTGCTATACCGACCTGTATATTAAATTTAATACACATGTATATTAAATTCACTACACCCATGTATGTTACATTTCAGTAGCGGTAGTGCATATTTGTTTCACACACATGTGTATTAAATCTCATACAGATTTTTCTAACAGTGTACATAAAATATTTCAAACTGAACACTTTAAATCGATAATTTTTCTGAAGTTATTGCTCCTGCAGACTGTGTAATGGGGCAAAACACTTTGTCAGGGGAGAGAGGAAAGGATGGCAGAAAGACCTGAAAAGAGAATACGTATTATGAAAAAAAAGTTACGTAATATGTGTGCGTTTAGAAATTCAACTTCATGACAAAGACGAATATCTCTGCAGAAACTAAATCTGGGACTTTGCAAGTAGAATCATTTGAAAAATTATGAAATCTCGCATCGAATTTTCCTATGTCGCAATTATTTTCATGATCGTGTCAAAAAAGATATAGGATCGAAGCTTTTTTTAACAAAATTAATATTTTTAAATCTTGAGTTCAACTCTTTGTCAAATTTATAAAAATTTACAAAAGTCTTCTTAAAAATGTGTAAAAATCGTAAAACCAAGAGCAAATTTCACTTTTAATATTTGATGCAAAAATATGATTAAATATTATGTAATTGCTTGAGTATTCATATTAAATATTTACTCGTGCAATCGAAATTTTTTGGAGCTACAAGTCCGCGAGATTCGTATTTAACCTCCATTTGTTATAAGGTACAACCTCATATTTCGTTAGATATACAATGCAATATTAAGCAATCTGACGTTCCATCTTATAACGAATGAAGGTTAACGATGAATCTCTGACTTTCGCCTTCCCAAAAATTTATATTACACGAGTAAATATTTTGTATTAATACCCAGCAACTACATAATATTTAATCGGCTCTTCACATAGATCTGAAGAGTCGAATATACCTTTCATTTTAGGATTTTTCTAAACTTTTAGGAACGGTTTTTCCGATGTGATAAATAGTTGAAATCCAGATTTTTAAATATTCATTTTGCTAAAAAAAAAATCAAGTTTGAAGCTAAATGTTTTCTCTTTCGTCCATTAAAATATTTTCACCGCATATGGATTCGACACTAAATTTTATAATGATATACAAAATAACTTAGCATCCTACTAAGTATTATTTCGAAAATATTACTTCATAAATGCAACAGATTTTCAATGTAATTTGTCCACTTGTAAAAAGCCATTTTCAAATTGTCCTCGAAACTCGCGCGAAACTGTCAAAAGTGTCGTCTGCTATGCTCAGCTCGTTGAAATTTTTATCACTTTGAGAATAACTGAAACGTTTATAACCCATGTTTGTACCGAAATTTCGGTGGACGTAGACACTTCCAATTTTCGAAGTTTTTGAGACATTAAAAATATTTTTAATGTATTATAGATTCTTTTTCGATATATTTTCAAGTTTCATAATAACTGGTAATAATATTCAATTCTTATTTTCATTATTTTCGGCTCACTCCTACCTAGCAACTCATTCTACTCTTTAATTTTTCTGAAAATACACTAAATAGAGTAATTGACCTGTTTCAGGGCAATGCCAGAAGCCCTGTGCTTTGTTGCATCGAACTTCTGCCCTGATCTCTCGCACTACGAAATTCTCCTGGATACTTCTGCAGCGACACTAATCATCGCGAGCATAAGGTTACTCATGTATTTTATATGGATAACCTGAAGATCTATACTTCTGATAAAAGCAAACTTCAGAGTGCTTTCAATATCGTCAAGCAGTACACAGGAGAGATTGGTATGGACTTTAGATTGGACAAATGTGCCAAGATTCATACGAGCAAAGGAAAGATTATTGGCGTTCCTAATGACCCTGAGCTGGTGCTTGTCAGTGTTATTAAACATCTTGACACTGGAGAGACCTATACATACCTGGGCGTGCCTCAAAGCCACTTTCTGGACGTAAAATCAGTGAAAGAGTCTCTCTGAACCGGATAGTAGCATCTTCTTGGATAGATTTGGTCTTTAAATCTGTCGGCGTTGAACAAGGTATCTGAAACCAACATGCTTGCCGTCCCGGTTTTACTCTACTCGTTTGAGGTGGTTCAATGGACGAAGATTGAGCTTACGGCACTTTACATCGCCACACGTAAGATGATGTATATGCATAAGAGCTTGCATATCATTTCGTCAGTTCCGTGATTACAAATTTCACGCCGTGGAGGCGGACGCGGAGTTCTGAATCTCCAGTGTCTTTATAACTGAATTGTCCTAAGTACAGCTTATATCGTTTCGAATGGCAGACATCCTCTCCTAAAAATGATCAGGAACTACAAGATGATTGGCGAAAGAGCGTTCCTTCACAAAGCCGTGGAGTAAGTGGCTGAGACCCTTGGCCTGAATGTTAACATCAGAAGTGAGGAAAGTGCATTACTCCATTCAGATGCTTTACTTCTAAAAGCCGAAGTGAAGAACGCAGAAATTGACAAATTTCTCCAACAGCTACTCGACAAGAAAATGCACGTAAACTTTCACAGAAATGTAGAAAAACAGTCCTTGTCGACGGAGCAAACTTTTGCTTTCCTGATACTATCAGGGATTAATTCAGGTACAGAGGGTTTTATTTTCGCATGCCAGGGCGGTGTCATTCCCACCTTAGCATACCGTGACTGCATTTTATGTCAACAATTTCCCAGCGATAGTTGCAGAGCATGTCATGCACATGCTGAGTACCTGGAACACATACTATCCGGGCAGTCTCCGTTGCACACTCGAGGCCTGACATCGTTCTCCAAGACTTTGAGAAACAAACTATATTCGTGATCTAATTCTCGGCTTCGTCTGACTACAACATCACTGCCATGGTTTCAATATCTTAAGAGAAAGCTGCAATTATTATACAATTGTCAAAAATAAAAAAGTTTGTATCGAATAGGAATGAAAGTTCGGAACTTCGAATCCACTGTCGATTCCAAACTTGTAGTGAACTTGAGAAAGTTTTCGCTTTTATTGTATGTATTAGATGAAGCCCTCTATGTCTGTTCAAAATGCAATTGATTGCGCTGCTCCAGATACATTTTCAACTTTGAAATTCACAAAATCAAACTTCTTCGAGCCAAAATATCTATCGATACAATGACTGATATTCGAAAGCTTCTGCTTTAGATATGTCTATAGAGTTGCAGGATTCTTCACGTTTTCTTCGTTCGATTCCCATTTCAACAGCGTCGAGACGAATTGTTCTCTAACTGTTAGGCCCGATTTTACTATACAGTTCGTCAGGATCTCTAAGCAAGTTGTCAAATTGAACCTATAAGGCATGCCTCTTCTAGTTAAGGAAAAGCAGTAGCTCCAGCGTCTTTCGACATCAGGAGTCTTCGCTTTACCTAAGAAACAAATTTCAGGAAAGGTATAGGAAAGCCACAGGAATGAAGAAAATGTTGAAAAGGAATTAGGTCGTGACTTTTATTAACTTACCTCAGATTCATTTATTCGTTTTTTCTGCTAGTATACTTTTTTTCTTGGGCATAATATTACCCTTTCCGAAAATTGCAGAAGATGGTGTTCTTGCCAGTTGAGAAACACGACTATCACATAATGTATTGCTGCTACTCAATCTAATGATTCTCTCCAGCAGTATTTCAGAAAAGTTTGGTAGTCTTGAGCTTTTCTCTGTATTATTTGTTGTAGTCTTTTATACATCACTTTTGCGGGTAAAGCATGTAACTAGAGACAACCAAATGTCATCAACATCATAATGAAACTTTTTCTCCCCGTAAACATTCAATTTTCCCTACACGAATAAAATCTTATTTTTTCCGAAACATAATAAGGAAATTCGTTGATGATTTTCATCGTCTGTTTTTGGTTTATCTTGTGACGTTTTCAAACCTGCCTGTCAGCACTATGAAATCTTGAACGCATACTTAAAAAACAAAAACCGCCGTAGAATCAGTGAAACAGAAGAAGATTTAGAATAGATGAATAAAATAAAATTAGTAATACTAAAACTGAAATATTGATTTCAATGAAATTATTAATATTAAAGACCGAATACTTTTTGAATCAGACAGCAATAAGAACAGAATAAAATCTTAAGGTGCAAGATCTTTTGGGTTGAGTTCCATGGAAGCCTAGTGTGAACTGTAAGCATAACTTTAAAATATATTCAGGAGATGACGTGAATGCAGATACAGAACATTGATTTAATAGATGGAATTACAAGGAATCACTCACGCCTTTTAAATTCAGTGTTCCATATTATGCGAGTCAACCAGTCTTTTAATAGATACAGAAGCGCATTTTTTAAAAATGTTCTATTTGTGTTACGTTATTTTCCAGATTAAACTCGTACGTCAGTCTTCTGAAAACAGGCTTACACTTTTTAATTCGTCAAGTTGAAAGAAAATTTGTAGTTTGGTTTTGTGACTACAATATCTTAGTTGAATTGTATGCATATAGCGTACAAAAACGGGTTCGAAGCACTAGACCGTACCTGTGCACTACAAACCCGCCTGCAGGCGGTCATATATATATATTTTTTTTCAATTTACAGTAAATTTATTTAGCATAAACTTTAATGTACCCTACCGGAAATATCTACCCTTCAAAGTGGTATAGAAACCCCCCAGATAACAATGGTGCGACGCATGTAACCCGCACGTCATGCGAGGCATGTCGTGCGTGCGAAAATTCATTAACTTTGCCAACATGTGCCTCGTTCAAGTGATGGGCACCAGAGTGCGAGCAGAATGCGTCGCAATACGCTGTCACGCAGTGTTGATATTATGCGACGCACATAGTGTAGGCACCGTGATGGCCGGGGATGACGTAAATTTACGTAAATTTAATATGATAAAAAATTAAAAATTATCGTAATATTAAAAATATTAAAAAAATTGATTATTGAACCGCCACATCGTTGATGTATATCAACGATACGCGTCGTAAATACAATCGCTAAACCCTCGCTTGACTAGTGCGTAATGTGTAATTTTTCCTCCATTTGCAAAGAAGAAGTCATTGTTTCGTTCCTGCTCCCGGCGTCTGTTGTTGTGCCTAGTTTTATCCATTTTATGAAATATTTCACAATCTAATCCATAATTGAATTCTTGGATTTGAGGTCATTGCAGATTTTTATAAGAGCTTTTGCATCGTGCTGCGTTAGCGGTATGTACACATAAAAAATTGTATGCACTATCTAAATGCGTAATCATAACCTCATACTTTTTCGCTTCAGAATGTTGCGTAGCATTTCAATAGAAATCATAGTTGTTTCATACAAAAATACTTATTTCTCCTTAGTATCGTCCAATGAAAATTTATTTTCATTATTAATTCAAGTTTAGAATGTTCGGGTTGATCTTTGAGAATTTAGCTGTAGTGGATTTTTGAGCATATTTCAGATTTTTTGAACTTTTTTCCATGCTCACAAATGTTGATAAAATTATTAATTATGTATTACGATTCTTGAAGTTACATTACATTATTTTTAAGCCCTGCAATTAATATGAAGAAAATGAGATTTTTATCTTGATATATTAGGTGCTTACTATTTGTATTGTGAATCTTATATTTGCTGTATGAATTAATTAATATGAAAGGTACAATTTTCACTCTAAAATAGATTCATGTGTAGCACGACTTTAATAACATAATAAGCGACATAAAATACATTTACCACTTGTCATTTTACATTTAAAAACAATTAAATAAATTATTCATTAACCCTCCCATTAAACCTGCACTTCGTGCGTGGAATCTGCCCGCACGCGTTGTGCCTGCACGACGTGCGACCCATGTGTGCATCAATTGATGTCGCAGCTGTATGATCATATGCGTGCACGACGTGCGGGATAACCCGCACGAATACCCGCACAATGCGCGCATCGTGCGTACACAATTGTTATCTGGGCCGTAAAGGTTGCTAAATGAATTTGTATGTCCATTCACGATATGTAAGTTCCAATCTAAAAACCTATGACTTGGCCTATTAGGATTTTCATGGATATCTTCTATTTCGGCTATTTGTTACTCTTCTAATAGCACTGCAAAACATTTTTCCGAGTGGCCTCTAAGACTTCTTCACTACCATCTTTTTCGTTCTTACGGCATTGGGCGCGACCCTGACCTGCCGAACAGACTGAAGGACCTTCGAGCTTCGGTCTCCATTTACTCATTCAAGACCTGACATTGTTCTCCAGAACTTCAAGAGGCGACATATATTCTTCATCAAATTTTCGGCTGCGGACGATTACAACATCAAAGTCGAGGAGAAGTAAAAAGTATTGTTGGGTCGCTCCATGGTCTCAGGGCACACGAGGGCTTCGCCGACTGGTCGTTGTGATGTCGCCTTACTTGTGGCCACCCATATCACGGTCATGATACGTGGTCGTAGGTGTGATATACCGCGGTTCTACTTCGAGCCAGTGTACGGGTTTATAAGTAAAATCATTGGAAACATTATAAAATTTAGTGTCCAATCCGTATACGCTGAAAATATTTTAATGGACGAATGAAAAAACATTTAACTTCAAACTTGATTTTTTTTAGCAAAATGAATATTTAAAAATCTGGAGTTCAACTATTTATCACATCGGAAAAAGCGTTCCTAAAAGTTTAGAAAAATCATAAATTGAAAAGTATATTCGACTCTTCAGATCTATGTGAAGAGCCGATTAAATATTATGTAATTGCTGGGTATTAATACAAAATATTTACTCGTGTAATATAAATTTTTGGGAAGCCGGAAGTCAGATTCGTCGTTAACCTTCATTCGTTATAAGATGGAACGTCAGATTGCTTAATATTGCATTGCATATCTAACAAATGGAGGTTAAATACGAATCTCGGACTTGTAGCTCCAAAAAATTTCTATTGCACGAGTAAATATTTTATATGAATACTCAAGCAATTACATAATATTTAATCGTCTTTTTGCATCAAATATCAAAAGTAAAATTTACTCTTGGTTTTACGATTTTTACAAATTTTTAAGAACACTTTTATAAATTTTTATAAATTCGACAAACAGTTGAACTCAAGATTTAAAAATATTAATTTTGTTAAAAAAAGCTTCGATCCTATATCTTTTTTGATACCATCATGAAAATAATTGCGACGTAGGAAAATTCGATGCGAGATTTCATAATTTTTCAAATGATTCTACTTGCAAAGTCCCAGATTTAGTTTCTGCAGAGATATTCGCTTTTGTCGTGAAGTTGAATTTCTAAACGCTGAAAGGGAATGTACCCAAACTTTTAGTCGATAGTGCATCCTAGAGGTTATATGTACGTGAAAACATAACCCGAGTGTACCACATTGTTCGCTACGTATTGTACCTGAACCAAAAACGTAAGTTTAACTTATATGAATGAGCGAAGTACGCGACCAATTCCTTAACCCCCCCCCCCCCACACACACACACACATATTACGTAACTTTTTTTCATTATACGTATTCTCTTTTCAGGTCTTTCTGCCATCCTTTCCTCTCTCCCCTGACAAAGTGTTTTGCCACATTACACAGTCTGCAGGAGCAATAACTTTAGAAAAATTATCGATTTAAAGTGTTCAGTTTAAAATATTTTATGTACAAAAAAGAAAGGTCAAGTTCGTGAAACAGTCTTCTTTTAAGAACTTTCGTGGATTTTTCATCGAAAATATTATTAAAAATAAAAAATTACGCTCTTGAGCCAAACGACACGAGATACGTTCAAAACACTTTAATTTAAGGATATTGCCATCGTAAATTCATTCACATTATCTGCTTTCCACGTGAGTCACCTTTTGCTTTGGCTAGGTTCAGACATAAGTAAAAACTAATGTGATATAAAGGAAAAATCATGAAATGAAAAAAAAAGAATGTACATTTTCTGTATGGTGTTTTACAAAATCACGGTTTTGAAATATTCTAAGCGACCACAAAGTTTGGGATTCCTATTATAAAAAAATTCGAATAATAAAATATATGAGTATTTATTACACAAAATTCTCGCAGGTGCCGCTATATCAAGAATCGAGATACCATCTTATGCCATGCAACCCGATTCGGGTAGTGTTTCTAGGTGGATAAATACTACCAGTGTGGGTCCACCACACCCACGACGGGCCAACACCACGCAGTATTCCCCGAACGGTCACCCATCCAAGTACTAACCGCGCCCAAAGCTGCTTAATTTTCATTTTGTGGTCGGCAGTCGAAGTAGCTGTTATCCCCTCCATTCAGCCTTTTGCCCTGACGCTGCTGCTTCGTTGTCCCTCGGTCCCCGCTCAGACCCACACATTAGAGGAAAATTATTCATTTTCAAACTTAATTTTAAAGGTGTTCTCCCCGGAATTTTGGTCTGTCGTTTTACGAATGCTACCTGTGAATACTATTCTTTATGTTATTGAAAACGCCAGACCTTATACTCTTACTGCAAAATCCAACTTTTTTTATTGATAATTATCGAGTCTGGCAGTATGTTATCCCCAAGCTATCGGTCTGGCGATTGAATAATAATAAACTTGGGGCATCAATAATCGATACTAGAAGAAAATTGGCTCTTATACTGTCACTGCAAATTTCCGATTTTTTCACCTGGCTCAGGTGTCCAAACGCCCCAGGCAGGGTGTCTGGCATTTACGGGTTTCGAAAGAAGGGTCATTTCCCAGACATATGAGCGAAAAACTAGGACTTATACTCTCACTTCACGAAAAACGTCACCAGCTCTTGGACTATTACGCTACAGCGTAACGGTAAAGTAATGGTAAAGTAATGGTAAAGTAATATGGCATTATAATTGATAAAAGAAACAAAATTAATATGTAAACTGTTGCAATTATAATAAAGCGTTAAAATTTACGTTAAATGGTCATGCCGTCATTGCAACAACTTGCTTTCTCATCGTTAAAAAATAAAAAAACAAAGTGGCTGTCATTCAAGTCAGGCCCCTGCAGACTGGCAACCCACTTGAAGCCCCGTCAACGGGTTGCCAATATGCAGGGGCTGGACTGCAATGACAGTCACTATGTTTTTTTATTTCTTAACGCTGCAAAAGCAACTTGTTGCAATTACGGCATTACCATTTAACGTAAATTTCAACGTTTTATTATAATTGCAACAGTTTACATATTAATTTTGTTTCTTTTATCAATTATTATGCCATATTACTTTACCATTACTTTACCATTACTTTACCGTTACGCTGTAGCGTAATGTTTGCGTTCGGCCGGTCCGCCAGGGCAATCACAGATGGTATGATTTCAGTAATTTCTGTGAATGAATGTAAGGTTCAATCATCAACTGCTAGTGGAGGATCTTATTCTGTCACCGTCAGTTGTAAAATAGACTGCCCTGGATGTCTTCTTGCATGCCCGGAATCTAAAGCCTGCGTACACCAGTTTTCCTGTAACTGCATTGATCATGAGATTCGGGGGAACTTCTGCAAACACATGCACGCGTGTATTCGACTCATCCAGTTGCAGTGTGAAGCTAAAAATGATGAACAAGTGCAAGAAATGCAATTTGTTACCCACAGCCAAACAGGAGAATCTGTCTTGTCAACACAAGTAAATCATGTGCGTGACACTTTCAACGACGAAGTGAAACTTAATAGTATGATAAAGTTGGCCATGGAGGTGAATAAAAGTCAGTTTACTGCTGAAGATTTCTCACAGATCATGAAATCCGCAGAACGACTTGTTGATCAAATTCAAGCAATCGCAAAAAAAAACAAGTATTGAATTTGGACCACAACATCAGCCATCTGAAAAGAAGAAAATTGAAGTAAAACGATTCCACTCTACAATAAAACGAAAAAAGAATTTGAAAAATACAAAGAAGAATTTTTCAAAGCCCACTGAGAATGAAAAGAACTCAATAACTGAGTCTCTGCTTGAGGATCCATCTAAATCGATTCACGTACACAGCGAATTCGACCACGTCTATAGTAGCAAATTATGTATTTGAAGAATAGAATATAGGCAATGTAGTTTACAGATGAAAAAATGGTCAAAATTATCAAAATTGTACGTTTTCGTTTGGTTCATTTGAGCCTACAATCATTTTACATAAAAAGTACATATAACGCTGAAATTAACAAGTATTTAAATAATAAATAATAATAATTGTGAAAAATATTTACTTAAATTAACATAGTACTTTAAAACGGAATCAAAGTATAATATTATTCACTGTAAAGTTAGGTATGTTTAAGAATAAATTTAATTGCCTCAGCAAATAATGTATAATGTTGTAGGTCATCCATAATTTAATAAATTTGCCTGCTTATTATCACATTTTTTTATTTTTATATAATGAACAAATTCCTTCATCTTAAATGAATATGTTTTCTTTTTTTAATCAGACTTCAATATTATGAATTTCAATCAACAAATTAATAGTTGAAACTCCATTTCTAACGAGAGTTCAGCCGTAAGCACGGCAAAGAATTCAAACGGCGCGCGCTATTGCAGCATAAGCGTAGGCGCACAGCAGTTATTCACGAGTGGAGGGGGGTGGTAATGTGAAGAGGTTTTGTACGTACATCTAGTCGTAGCTGTATCCAGCCCTATCCGACTACTGAGAAAAGTAGTTGTCGCTTACAAGTTCCACTTCACGGGTGAACTAATCCGTCGGGCGGCGCGTCGATCGTCCTGTTCCAGAAAAGCATTGGTCTTATGGAAAAGTCAATAATTAATATAAAATAAAAACATTCCCGATAATTTGAGTTTGCAACATTAAGACCAACAACTCTTTGATGGGTAATTGATATT
>CAKNXH010049825.1:0-11857 GCA_932178445.1 Andricus quercusramuli
AATAATTGTCAACAAATTAGTTTAATTTTCAACAAAATAGGTGAATTAAAAAAAAAAGTTAATTTTTTAACCAAAGAAATGAATTTTCAAATAAACTGATGAATCTTCAACCAAAAAAATGAATTTTTAACCAAATAGTTGAATTTTCGACCAAAAAAGTCGAATGTTCAATTAAACAAGATTAATTTTCCACCGAAAGTGGAATATTTATATTTTTAGCATAAAAAAAGTATTTTTAACAAAATAGCGGAATTTCTAACTGGAAAATACAAATTTTCGATAAAAAAAAGCATTTTTCAATGAAATAGTTAAATTTTCAAGCAAGGAAATTATTTTTTAAACAAAATAGTTTCATTTTCAATAAAATACCTGAATTCAAATAAAATAGTTAATCTTTTAACCCAAGAAATAGTTGAATTTTCGACGAAAAAGATGAATTTTCAATAAAATACATGAATCTTCAATTGAATAAGATTAATTTTCCATCGAAAGTGGAATATTTTTAGTTTAAAGAAAGTATTTTTTTAATAGCAGAATTTTAACTGAAAAATATAAATTTTCAATAAAAAATGAATTTTCAACAAAATAGTAGTTTTTTGGTAGAATATTCGACTCTATTGTGAAAAATATATAATAATAATATAAATTTAACTATTATGTTAATAATTATTCTATTTTGATGGAAAATTCGACTGTATTGGTGAAAATTAATTTTTAAAATAAAAAATTCATCTCTGGTAGAAAATTTAACTATTTTGTTGAAAATTCGCCTCGTTTGCTTGAAAGCTCAACTATTTCGTTGTGAATGCAACTGTTTGGTTGATAATTTTTGTTACTGAAAATTCATCTATTTTATGTAAAATTCAATTCTATTGTAAAAAATTCGTCTTTTTGAATTAAAAATTAATCTTTTTTGTTAGAAAAGTTCTCGGTTGAAAATTTATTTTATTATATAAATTTATTTTATACTACAAATAAACTGACCTTTTTTTCCTTTAGTGAATAATTTTCGTATCCTTTCAAAAGGGGTTGGTGCTTTCATATCATCCTTAATTTTTTTTTGTATCCTCTCGTATTCCTCCCTCATTGCAGTCAGTTGTCTCTGCTTATCTTTAAAACTTTGTTGTACATCATTTCGATTTTTCCAATCCTCGACGAGTGTCTCGAGTTCAGAAATGGTGAAAACGTTGTTTTTGAAGTCATTCAAAATTTCCAGGAGCTCATCCTGAGGTCCAGACGGTTCTCGAGATTTGGTTCCGCAAACAGATTTTTCAGAGGATCCGTTAAATTGATTAATACTGTCTTCGCGGATTCCCGCTAATGAGCAATCTTGACGAGAGGATTGCAAGGTGAGACGCGAAGAGGTAATTGATAAAGCAGGTGTTTTCGATCCTGAAAAAGATTTAAATTTCAATTTTAAATATAAAAATTAATACAAAAAAATGTAAGGGTGGGACGAAAAAATAAACTTATATAATATTAATTTTATGATATTCTCGAGAAAATTATCCAAGATTTTTGAATATTTCAGGTGTGTCAAAAAAGAATCTAGATGGTTAAAATAAAAAAATTTATTTCACAGGATTTTACAAAATATTAGGAAAAATTCGAGGCTTTTTAAAAGATATTTAGGACTTTTAGAAGTTTGGGAGAAATAAAAAATACTTGATAAATTATTTTATTCAAAACCTCTTAAATTCTTAAAAATATTTTTAGCTGACACGAATTTTTCTTGAAATTTTGAAAAATCATTCAAAAAGTTTAAAAAATGGCGTAGAATCTTCCCAATTTTCCTACGAATTTCAAGATAATTAGAAAAGATTTTTGAATATTTTAGATGTGTTAAAAAAGAATCTAGATGATTAAAATAAAATTTTTTATTTTACAAGATTTCACATAATATGAGGAAAAATTCGAGCCTTTTTATAAGATATTTACTTTCATTTACTTTTAAAAGTTTGGAAGAAACAACTTAACCAAATTTTTTTGCAAATAAAAATTTAAAGTTTAATACTTTTAAAATATAAATTGATTTTATTTATTAATTAAAAAATTAATTTTAACAAAAAGATTAATTAAATATAAATAATATTATTACATAAATATTCTATTCAAAACCTCTTAAATTCTTGAAAATCTTAAAATTTTGAAAAAAACATTCGAAATGTAAAAAAATTAGCTTACAATCTTCCAGATTTTCCGAGGAATTTCAAGAAAATTAATAAAGATTTTTGAATATTTCTGATGTGTCAAAAAGATTCTAGATGATTAAAATACAAAATTTTATTGTACAGGATTTTTCAAAATATTAGGAAAAGTTTGAGCCTTTTTAAAAGATATTTAGGACTTTTAGAAGTTTGGGAGAAATACAAAATATTTGATGAATTATTTTATTCAAAACATTTTTAGCTGACTCGAATTTTTCTTGAAATTTTGAAAAATCATTCAAAATGTAAAAAAATTAGCTTAAGATCTTCCAGATTTTCCGAGGAATTTCAAGAAAATTAGAAAAGATTTTTGATTATTTCAGATGTGTCAAAAAAGAATCTAGATGATTAAAATGAAAATTATAAAAATTTTTATTTTACAAGATTTCATAAATTATTAGGAAAAATTCGAGCTTTTTTATAAGGTATTTACTTTTATTTACTTTTATTTTATTTTTAGAAGTTTATAAGAAATGAAAAATATTTGATAAATTTTCAGAAATGCTTCCAAGTTTTAAGATATTTTAAATCTATTCAAAACCTCTGAAATGCTTAAAAATATTTTCAACTGCCTCGAATTTTTCTTGAAATTTTGAAAAATCATTCAAAATGTAAAAAATTAGCTTAGAATCTTCCCAATTTTCTTAGGAATTTCAAGAAAATTGGAAAAGATTTCTGATTATTTCAGGATGTCAAAAAAGAATCTAGATGATTAAAATAAATCTTTTTATTTTACAAGATTTCACAAAATATTACGAAAAAATCGACCCTTTTTATAAGATATTTACTTTTATTTTATTTTTGGAAGTTTGTAAGAAATGAAAAATATTTGATAAATTTTCAGAAATGCTTCCAAAGTTTAAAATATTTCAAATCTATTCAAATCCTCATAAATTCTTTAAAATATTTTTAACTGCTTCGAATTTTTCTTGAAATTTTGAAAAATCATTCAAAATGTAAAAAAATTGGATTAGAGTCTTCCAAATTTAGCTAGGAATTTGAAGAAAATTAGAAAATATTTTTGAATATTTCAGATGTGTCAACAAAAAATGTAGATGATTAAAATACAAATTTTATTTTTTACAGAATTTTATCAAATATTAGGAAAAATTCAAGCCTTTTTATAAGATATTTACTTTTATTTTACTTTTATTTTACTTTTATTTTACTTTTGGAATTTTGGAAGAAATAAATATATTTGATAAATTTTCGTAAATGCTTCCAAGTTTTAAAATATTTTATTCAAAACCTCTTAAATTCCTAAAAGTATTTGTAGCTGACTCGAATATTTCTTGTAATTTTGAAAAATCATTCAAAATGTACAAAAATTGGCTTAAAATCTTCCAAATTTTCCAAATTAGAAAAGATTTTTGAAGGTTTCAGATGTGTCAAAAAAGAATCTAGATGATTGAAATAAAAACAATTTTTTACAGAATTTCACAAAATATTACGAAAAATTCGAGCCTTTTTATAAGATATTTACTTTTATTTTATTTTTAGAAGTTTGGAAGAAATATAAAATATTTGATAAGTTTTCAGAAATGCTTCCAAAGTTTAAAATATTTCAAATCTATTCAAACCCTCATAAATTCTTAAAAATATTTTTAACTGCCTCGAATTTTTCTTGAAATTTTGAAAAATCATTCAAAATGTAAAAAAATTGGATTAGAATCTTCCAAACTTTCCTAGGAATGTCAGGAAAATTAGAAAATATTTTTTTAATATATTTCAGATATGTCAAAAAAGAATCTAGATAAATAAAATACAAATTTTTATTTTATAGCATGTTACCAAATATTAGGAAAAATTCAAGCCTTTTTATAAGATATTTACTTTTATTCGCTTTTATTTTACTTTTGGAATTTTGGAAGAAATAAAAAATATTTGATAAATTTTCAGAAATGCTTCCAAGTTTTAAAATATCTTAAATCTATTCAAAACCTCTTAAATTCTTGAAAATATTTTTAACTGTCTCGAATTTATTTTAAAATTTTGAAAAATCATTCAAAATGTAAAAAAATTTTCTTAAAATCTTCCAAATTTTTCTAGTAATTTTACAAATTTTTGTTTATTCACTTGAAACCTTTCAAAATTCTTTTAAAGCTTCTGAAGTTTTGGTTTGAAATCTTTTTAAGCAAAGTGCATTTTTTTAAATCTTTTGAAGTTCAAATTTCTTGTTTAATCTCTTTAAAACATTTAAATATTTCTTGAAAATACTCGATTTTTTTTGGATTTTTTAATCTTACCAAATTGAAAAATTTTGCTTAAAATCTTCTACATTTGTTCGGAATTAAAGGAAATCTTTTGGAATTTTTAAAAATCTTTTTCGATTTTCTCTTAAAGATTATTTCAAAACAAAAAATCATAAACGAGTATCCCATGAATCTTAAGAAAATTATGTTTTTAATTCTTTCAAAATTGTTAAACTTTCGAACTTTTTTAAAATATTAACATTTTTCGTGAAATTTCTTTTTAATTCTACAAAATTAAAAAACTTTCTCAAAATCTTTCAGATTCTTCTTTGAAAAAGTTATGTATAAATCTTTTGAACATTTTTGAAACTTTTTAAAATATTCTCTTAAAATTAATTTTTTAAAACATAAATTGATCATTCTAATTTTTCCTAGGAACCTGTAGAATTTTTTCATTTTATTGAAAGCTTAAAAAATGGTCTAAAATTATTATGACAAAATTTTGTTTTAGTCTTTTACACTCTTTTTCAAAATTTTAGAAAATAATATAAAATTTTTTGTAATTTTTTTCAATTTGCTCTTAGAATTCATTCAAAAAAATATTATTTGAAATGTTCGCATGAATCTTACGAATATTTTTTTAATTCTCTTGACGCCCTGCAAAATTGAATTTACCTACAATTTTTTCAAATCCTGAAAAACTAAAAGAATTGCTCTAAAGTCTTCTATATTCTTTTTCCATACATTTTGAAATCTTCAAAATTTAAAATTAATTTTTTAAAATTATATGTAAACCATTTAAAATTTTCCCATAAATCTTTTGAAATTTAATCTCAAAATCTTTCAAAATTATTAAAAAGCTTCTAAATTTTTTTCTTCAAATTTTTAAAAATAAGTTTTTCCAATCATTTAATTTTTCTTATATCTTTCAAAATATAAAAAAAGTTTAGAAATTTTTTTTTAATTAATTTTTTTAATTTAAACTGATAATTGAAGTTTTCTGTATTTGGTTGAAAATTTATCTTCTTTACATGGAAAGTCAACGACTTGGTTGAAAATTGATGTATTTTGTTGAAAATTTGTCTTTTTGTAGTAGATAATCAATCTTCTTGGTTGAAAATTTATTTTTGTGATTAAAGATTCCTCATTTTAATTAAAAAGTCTATCTTTTTTTGGTTGAAAATTTAACTATTTTATGGTAAATTTTTTACCATTCATGAACATTTTTTTAATTCGTTTCTTATTCGTTTCTTACGGTGAAAAATTAATTTTTCAACTGCAAATATAACTAATCCTTTTTTGGTTGAAAATTTATATTTTTTAGTTGAAAATTCATGTTTTTTGTTTAAAATTCATCTTTTTTGGTCAAAGATTATTCTCTATGGTTGAAAATTCATCTTTTTTTTTGTCAAAAATTCAACTATTTGGTTCCAAGTTAGTTTTTTTTATTGATAATTGAACTACTCCGTGTTTGGTTGAAAATGTAACTTCTTTAGATGAAAATTCAACTACTTGGTTGGAAATTGATGTATTTTGTTGAAAATTCAACTTTTCTGGTAGAAAATCAATCTTCTTAGTTGAAAATTCATTTTTTTTGTAATAATTTCCCATTTCAGTTCAAGACCCTATTTTTTGGCTGAAAATTTAACTATTTTCTTGAAAACTCATGTATTTTATCAAAAATTCATCTTTATGGGTAGAAAGTTTTTCTTATTGGTTGAAAATTTATCTTTTTCGTTCCAAATGAATTTCTTTAGTTGGAAATTTAACTATTTTGTTGAAAATAGATTTCTTTTAATTAAAAATTATTTTCCTTAAATCAAAATTAAACTTTTTTGGTAGAAAACTAAAGAGTTATCCTTTTGGATAAAAAATTATTTCCTTAGTTAAAATTTAAATATTTCGTTGAAAATAAGTTTCTTTTAATTGAAAAGTATTTTCTTTTTACTGAAAATTTAACCATTCAATTTTTTGTAAATCCACCTTTCTTGATGTTAAAAATTTCGTGTTTAAAAATTTATTTCTGTGGTTGAAGATTCCTCATTTTATTTCAAAAATCCATTTTTTTCAGATTGATAATTTAACTATTTTATGGTAAATTCGTTTCTTATGCTAAAAAATTAATTTTTTGACTGCAAATATAACTAATCCATTTTTCATGGAAAATTTATATTTTTTAGTTGAAAATTCATGCTTTTTGTTTAAAATTCATCCCTTTTGGTGAAAGATTGAAAATTCATCTTTTTTGTCGAAAATTCAACTATTTGGTTCAACATTAGTTTTTTTTTTATTGAAGACTCATCATTATTATAGTTGAAAATTCATTTCTTTGATTAAAAATGCAACTATTTTGTTGAATTTTTTTTTTCAATATTAATTTTTTTAATTCAAACTGATAATTGAACTACTTCGTGTTTTGTTGCAAATTTATCTTCTTTATATGAAAATTCAACTACTTTGTTGAAAATTAAATTTTTTTCTTGAAAATGTGTGTATTTTATCAAAAATTGATCTTTTTTGCTAGAAAGTTAATCTTACTGGTTGAAAATTTATCTTTTTGGTTCAAAATAAATTTCTTTGGTTGAAAATTTAACCGGAAAGAAAAATTTGCTGGGAAACTAGAGTTTGAAGGGTATGAAAAGTGGAAAAATGTCCTGATTTTCCGAAAAAGGATGAATTTTCTACAAAATACATGAATCTTCAACCAAATAGTTGGATTTCCATATAAAGAAGATAAATTTTTAACAAAAAAAAAGAATTTTCAACAAAATAGATGCATTTTTAACGAAAACGACGAATGGTCAACTAATGAATTCTAAGAGCAAATTGAAAAAGAACAAAATTTAAAAAATTAGAACACATTTCAGTAAGTTTAAGAGATATTCACAAGTTTTGCAACGATTCAAAAATAATAAAAACCATTAAGATATTTTAGGAATTCAAAATGTTTCGATTTCGTATGACTAAAAATTAAATTTGAACTTTAAAAGATTAGTAAAAAAGCACTTTGATTAAAAACATTTCAAATCAAAACTTCAGAAGCTTTAAAAGAATTTTGAAAGGTTTCAAGTGAATAAACAAAAATTCCTAAACAAATTTGGAATATTTAAAGCCAATTTTTTTACGTTTTCAATGATTTTTCAAAATTTTAAGAAAAATTCGAGGCAGTTAAAAATTTTTTAAAGAATTTAAGAGGTTTTGAATAGATTTAAAATATTTTAAAACTTGGAAGCATTTCTGAAAATTTATCAAATATTTTATATTTCTTCCAAACTTCAAAAAATAAAATAAATGTAAATATCTTATAAAAAAGCTCGAATTTTTCGTAATATCTTGCAAAATCCTGTAAAATAAAATTTTGTATTTCAATCATCTAGATTTTTTTGACACATCTGAAATATTCAAAAATCTTTTCTAATTTGGAAAATTTTGAAGATTTCAAGCCAAATTTTGTACATTTTGAATGATTTTTTAAAATTACAAGAAAAATTCGAGTCAGCTACAAATATTTTTAGGAATTTAAGAGGTTTTGAATAAAATATTTTAAAACTTGGAAGCATTTCCGAAAATTTATCAAATATTTTTTATTTCTTTCAAAAGTAAAATAAAAGTGAATAAAAGTAAATATCTTATAAAAAGGCTTGCATTTTTCCTAATAATTGGTAAAATCCTGTAAAATTAAATTTTTTAATTTTAATCATTTAAATTTTTTGTTGACATATCTGAAATATTCAAAAATCTGTCTTGATTTTCTTGAAATTCCTAGGAAAATTCGGAAGATTCTAAGCCAATTTTTTTACATTTTGAATGATTTTTCAAAACTTCAAGAAAAATTCGAGGCAGTTGGAAATATTTTTAAAAATTTAAGAGGTTTTGAATAGATTTAAAATATCTGAAAACTTGGAAGCATTTCTAAAAATGTATCAAATATTTTTCATTCCTTACAAACTTCTAAAAATAAAATAAAAGTAAATAAAAGTAAATATTTTATAAAAAAGCTTGAATTTTTTTAAATATTTTGTGAAATCTTGTAAAATAAAAAATTGTATTTTAATCATCTAGATTCTTTTTTTACACATCTGAAATATTCAAAAATCTATTTTAATTTTCTTGAAATTCATAGGAAAATTTGGAAGATTCTAATCCAATTTTTTTACATTTTTAATGATTTATCAAAATTTTAAGAAAAATTCGAGACAGTTAAAAATATTATCAAGAATTTAAGAGGTTTTGAATAGGTTTGAAATATTCTAAAATTTAGGAACTTCTAAAAATAAAATAAAAGTAAATAAAAGTAAATATCTTATAAAAAGGCTCGAATTTTTCCTAATATTTTGGAAAATCCTGTGAAATAAAATTTTTTATTTTAATCATCTACATTATTTTTTGACACATCTGAAATATTCAAAAATCTTCTATAATTTTCTTGAAATTCCTAGGAAAATTTGGAAGATTTTAAGCTAATTTTTTTACATTTCGAATGATTTTTCAAAATTTTAAGAAAAATTCGAGACAGTTAAAAATATTTTCAAGAATTTAAGAGGTTTTGAATAGATTTGAAATATTTAAAAATTTGGAAGCATTTCTGAAAATTTATAAAATATTATTTATTTCTTCCAAACATCCAAAAGTAAAATAAGAGTCAATAAAAGTAAATATCTTATAAAAAGGCTCGAATTTTTCCTAATATTTCGTAAAATCCTGTAAAATAAAAAATTTTATTTTAATCATCTAGATTCTTTTCTGACACATCTAAAATATTCAAAACTCTTCTCTAATTATCTTGAAATTCCTAGGAAAATTTGGGGGATTCTAATCCAATTTTTTTACAATTTGAATGATTTTTCAAAATTTCAAGGAAAATTCGAGGCAGTTAAAAATATTTTTAAGAATTTAAGAGGTTTTGAATAGATAAAATACCTTAAAACTTGGAAGCATTTCTGAAAATTTATCAAATATTTTTCATTTCTCACAAACTTCTAAAAATAAAATAAAAGTAAATAAAAGTAAATGAAAGTAAATATTTTATAAAAAGGCTCGAATTTTTCCTAATATATTGTGAAATCTTGTAAAATAAAAAATTGTATTTTAATCATCTAGATTATTTTTTGACACATCTGAAATATTCAAAAATCTTTTTTAATTTTCTTGAAATTCTTAGTTAAATTGGGAAGATTTTAAACCAATTTTTTTACATTTTGAAAGATTTTTCAAAATTTCAAGAAAAATTCGAGTCACCTGAAAATATTTTTTAGAATTTAAGAAGTTTTGAATAAAATGATTTATCGAATATTTTTTATTTCTCCTAAACTTCTAAAAGTCCTAAATATCTTTTAAGAAGGATCGAATTTTTCGTAATATTTTGTAAAATCCTGTAAAATAAATTTTTTTATTTCAATCATCTAGATTCTTTTTTGATACATCTGAAACATTCAAAAATCTTTTCTAATTTGGAAAATTTGGAAGATTTTAAGCGAATTTTTTCCATTTTGAATGATTTTTCAAAATTTCAAGAAAAATTCGAGTCAGCTAGAAATATTTTTAAGAATTTAAGAGGTTTTGAATAAAATGATTTATCAAATATTTTTTATTTCTCCCAAACTTCTAAAAGTCCTAAATATCTTTTAAGAAAAATCCTGTAAAATACAATTTTTTATTTCTATCACCTAGATTATTTTTTGACACGTCTAAAATATTCAAAAATCTTTTCTAATGTTCCTGAAATTCCTAGGAAAATTTAGAAGATTCTAAGCTAATTTTTTTCCATTTTGAATGATTTTTCAAAATTTCAAAAAAAATTCCAGTCAGTTAAAAATATTTTCAAGAATTTAAGAGGTTTTGAATGGATTTGAAATATTTAAAAACTTGGAAGCATTTCTGAAAATTTATCAAATATTTTTCATTTCTTACAAACTTCTAAAAATAAAATAAAAGTAAATAAAAGTAAATATTTTATAAACAGGCTCGAATTTTTCCTAATATTTTGTGAAATCTTGTAAAATAACAAATTTTATTTTAATCATCTAGATTATTTTTTGACACATCTGAAATATTCAAAAATCTTTTTTAATTTTCTTGAAATTCATAGGAAAATTTTGAAGATTCTAAGCCAATTTTTTTATATTTTAAATGATTTTTCAAAATTTCAAGAAAAATTCGAAGCATTTCTGAAAATTTATAAAAAAAAATTTTATTTCTTCCAAACTTCTAAAAATAAAATAAAAGTAAATATATTATAAAAAGTCTTGAATTTTTGTTAATATTTTGTGAAATCTTGTAAAATAAACAATTTTATTTCAATCATCTAGATTCTTTTTTGACACGTCTAAAATATTCAAAAATCTTTTCTACTTTTCTTGAAATTCCTAGGAAAATTTGGAAGATTCTAAGCCAATTTTTTTTTAACATTTTGAATGATTTTTCAAAATTTCAAGAAAAATTCGAGGCAGTTGAAAATATTTTTAAAAATTTAAGAGGTTTTGAATAAAATGATTGATCAAATATTTTTTATTTCTCCCAAACTTCTAAACGTCTTAAATATCTTTTAAAAAGGCTCGAATTTTTCGTAATATTTTGTAAAATCCTGTAAAATAAAATTTTTGTATTTCAATCATCTAGATTCCTTTTTGACACATCTGAAACATTTAAAAAACTTTTCTAATTTGGAAAATTTGGAAGATTTAAGCCAATTTTTTTACATTTTGAATGGTTTTTCAAAATTACAAGAAAAATTCGAGTCAGCTACAAATAACTTTAGGAATTTAAGAGGTTTTGCATAAAATATTTTAAAACTTGGAAGCATTTCCGAAAATTTATAAAATATTTTTTATTTCTTCCAAAATTCCAAAAGTAAAATAAAAGTGAATGAAAGTAAATATCTTATAAAAAGGCTTGAATTTTTCCTAATATTTGGTAAAATCCTAAAAAATTAAATGTTTTTATTTTAATCATTTGAATGTTTGTTGACACATTTGAAATATTCTAAAATCTTTTCTAATTTTCTTGAAATTCCTAGGCAAATTTGGAAGATTCTAAGCCAATTTTTTTTACATTTTGAATGATTTTTCAAAATTTCAAGGAAAATTCGAGGCAGTTGTAAATGTTTCTAAAAATTTAAGAGGGTTTGAACAGATTTTAAATATCTAAAAACTTGGAAGCATTTTTGAAAATTTATAAAAAAAATTTCATTTCTTCCAAACTTCTAAAAATAAAATAAAAGTAAATAAAAATAAATGAAGGTAAATATTTTATAAAAAGCTCGAATTTTTCCTAATATATTGTGAAATCTTGTAAAATAAAAAATTGTATTTTAATCATCTAGATTATTTTTTGACACATCTGAAATATTCAAAAATCTTTTTTAATTTTCTTGAAATTTCTAGGAAAATTGGGAAGATTTTAAACCTATTTTTTTATATTTTGAATGATTTTTCAAAATTTCTAGAAAAATTCGAGTCA
>CAKNXH010049829.1:0-10024 GCA_932178445.1 Andricus quercusramuli
TCACTAATCAATTATTGACCTTTCTTTGTCGATAGTTCATGTCAATACAAAACGTTTCAAAAAAATAAGATATCTTATAAAAAAAAATAAATAAATTGAAAAGCTCTTAGCTTTTAATTTTTTTTAACGGGAATAAATTAAGTGCGTAAAAGATTCTTGTTTTTCCATTTCGACGGAATAATTTGTACAAACATATATGTTATTGGAGGTGATGTAGTCTATTTACAAGTTTCAAGCTATTGTAGCCTTGTTACTGTTTTAATAAAGGTGGAAATGTTACACAATCGCGTTCTTATCTTGATATTTAAAAAATCACAAAAAATATGCAAATAGTTCTACAAAAGCTTCTTTTCTATTTTCTGATATTTTTGAAATTTCAATTTCAAATAACTCTGCTCACTGTACATTCTATCTCTTCCGCAAGGGAGGGTCCATTAATTACATAAGGCTTTTTTTAAGGGAGAAGAGGTCCGGAAAATCTTATTTTTTCTTAAATGAGCATTTCCACGGAAAGTGTCATTTCCTCCAAAAGGAAGTTCCAAAATAAATCTTGAGGCACACATTTCAAACTTTTTTCCTTCATTCTAAATACATATAGAAAAACATATTTGATCATGTTCAATATTTTCTAACATGCGTGCAGTTTGCATAAAATAATGAAATTAGTATGCACATAAGCTTAATTGAATGAATAATATTTTAGGAATGGAAGATCAAGAAGGATTTTTCTTTCTTTTTACATTCTCGGGATGCTTTCCAGTAGTGTGTAAATCACTATCTTCTTGATTAAAAATATGCATGGTGTCCAAAAAGTAACGAAACACCTAAATAATTTTTCAGGTAAAATATTTTTCAAAGAGGTCAAGGTCATTCTTGAAGTGACTTTTAACGAGGAATCCATTGGTGACCTTGAGCTTGACCTTCAAGGTTATTTCAAGGTCAACTTTGTTTTTTTTAGATGTAAACCCCTATTCTTGACAATGGCAATCGAAAGAGGGGGAAATTTTATGTACAAACATGTACTCAGGTGCATGAAAACTTTTTATTTTTGAGGGGGAAAAGCGACTTTAAAAACATTCACCCCCCCCCCCCCCCCCCCAAGAATATCTTATAATATTAAAAGAACTTATCTTATAATAAGAACTTATCGAACATTAGTAGGCTGGAGTGGGAGTGGGTGGGGGGCATATCCAAGAAATTTTTTCCAGTTGTCCTAAATATTGTATCAAATATTGTGGTCATAGTTTTAAGAACAAATTATTTTGTACATTGCAATTAATTGAAATGATCTACTTTTAAAATTGACCTAATCTTGCATATTTTTCCCAGTTGTCAACTACTTGCTGTGTCTTTACCTAACTTCAGACAAAAAATGTCTCTGAGATTTGCTGTGCAAAAACAGAAGTCAGAAACTCATAAATTACGAAAAAGTCTCCTATATATTATAATAAAGACCCAAGCCGTCTAGTTCCCAGTCATGATGCTGACCATATTGTCTCGACTGGGCCTGGTCAAAAGCGTAACGTTTTTTTTTTCGGTTAGCCCCAGGCCAGACCGTATGGTCAGCCACCAGTTATTAGCTAGTCAGCCACTAGTCGAAGGCTGATCAGCCGCTGGCTGGATTCCGTTTATTGTTTTAGTACCTTGGAAAAAAAAGCATTTTTCATTATAAGTGTATTTAGCTGATCAATGCCAACCTGGAGTATACCGAAAAGTCAAGGTGATAAGATAAAAGTCTTGGTTTGATAGTGTGAATGTATTATTTTCTATAATTTTAAACACCATTTAGCTTTGTCGAAGTATGACAACAAAAATTTGTTTATCGAACTCGGAACTTCCTTTGGTCTTGGATAGCTGATCAGTGTCACTCCTGGATCAGACCAGAACGTCCTGACCGAACTTGAACCTTTTTGTTCTTCGATGACTTGGTCTACTTAAAGTCAAATCTGCACAGGAATAGCTCCAGACCTGGACCAAGTCAGACCTTTCAAGCTAGACTCTCTAGACACAACCAGACCTGGGTCAGACCTAACGCCAGACTACCATTAATTTAATTCACATATGTTCGGTCATAGTTCGGAGTTAGGCACAATTTTTGAAAAACATGTTCAAAAAATTAGTTGTTTCTTGAGATTGTGATGCACTTATCGACTAACTGCAATAAAGTTATCAGTTTGTATACATATTGTAACTAACATAAACAACAGACGTGCAAAACTACATAGCTATAATTCGGTAATGCGAGGAGAGAGGGAGGGTGTTTCATAACTCCATGATCCACAAAATCGTGTACCGCCGCCCATAAGCATAAATAAAACATTGTCAGTAAATAATTTATATGTATTTAAAATAATACATTACATACAAAAAGTAAATTAAAAACGCGTATGAGTTACATCATTATTATATTTAGACGAAAATAACCTATTTTTTCGTGGCAATTTTTAAGTTAGATCTAGAAAAAACTGGGTTTCCAGGAAAATGTATTTAATGTTGGTCATTGATAGAGCCAGAACCTCCAGGAGGTCCCTTGAAAGATGGAGGCTGATGATATGTGTTATAATGTTTTTGATAGTAGTCGTAAGCTGCATTTTGTGCTGATTCTGGAGGAAGAGGATGGTCAACATAATATTTTTGAAACAATTGGTAAGCTTCAAACCCTACTAAATCTTTGGGTTCAAAGTATGGATGACTATCGTAGAAATTTGGATGTCCAGAAATAGGCGTATGTACATGAGCTACAGGGACTTTATGATTCGCTCGTTGTTTATAACTTCTAGGTGTAGGGAGAGGTTCTTCTTCGAAGAATTTAGTATGCTCATTAAAAATTTTTATCTCGCCATTCGAGGCAAGTCGCAGAGACTTGGAACTTTTCCTTCTGCGCTTCATACCTGGCGATTCAGCAGAGTCATCAGGAACTTCAAGGCTCTGTCCGAAAAGTCGCAGTGTCTTTGCCTTATTCCAGTTGGAATTCATACCTGATGATATTTCTGTCGAAAGAACAATGATATGTTTGGTTTGTAATGTTCAAAATACATTCAAAAATAGTGAAAGGGTGATGAATAAAACAGCTTACAATATCTAAACACTGAAGGCTGACAAGAAAACCTAGCAGTAACCTAGCAGTAACCAAGCAGTGAAAGAATAATCAAAATTATTATTATTATACATACCAATATAATTGAAGAAAAGCATGAAGATGACGAAAAGAGTACCGAAAAGGAACCTCATTTTTTTCTAGATAGATGAAGACTGATTCTTCAGAATATCGTAAAGGGTAACTGATGATTTCACAAATCTCCGCTCGCTAATAAATATAATAGATCTTTGATGTAGAATGTAGGGAATGTAATATACAGATTAAGGTATTTGCACTTAATAATTTCGTGTTGATTCTCCTTGAAATTCTTTACTGTCTTCTAAGATTACATCTGCGGTGATAAAATATAAATGCTCATTTAAAGAACTTTTATGAAATGTTAGATAACATCAGTATTAAAGAATTTAAATAATGATTTTTCAAAGTCTTGAAACTACCAAACCATTTAACGAATTAGATAGATAAACGTTTATTTTTCAGCCTGCTGGCCTTAAAAAATTGACTTGCTTACACATCCATTTTTTACAGAATTTTCTTAAAACTAACCCTTAAAAAACTAACATCCTTCCATTCCTTATCTCTAAGCCGCACGCTCGTATCGCCTTGCCTTCCTCGCTTCGCCTCGCTCGCATATCCCTACTTTTTCGCATTGCCTCGCTTGCCAACCTCTGTTATCGCTCTAATACCTACTACTTATCTACTATTTACAATATTTACATGTTACTTATATCTACTTTCTCTCCTATTTACAATCTTTCCTTCTCCACTCCTCTTCCTCCTTCCTTCTCTTCATCACCATCTTACCCAACACTCCCTTCACCCATGCTACTGCCCTTTTTTCCCCCTTTTCATGCAACAATACCTCCATGCTTATCTCACTTCTTTCTACCTCCACGCACTCCTCCAACCAGTGCTCCACTCTTGCATCCCCCTTTCCACACAGTTCACACATCCTCTTCTCTCGCGAGAGCCAGAACCTATTGAAGCCCTCCATGCACCCACACCTCATCCTCGCTATAAGCTCCTGACTTCCTTTCTCTCCTTTCTCACATAAATATTGCGCTCTTGCACTTGGCATAATCCACACATAGTTCCCGTTGAATCTTGACTCTCTTATTCTCTCTTCCCCTTCTGTCTTCTCTCTCTCCATGCCGTTTTGCTTAACCACGTCATAAACCTTCCTTCCTTCCTCGTGCATCCTTCTCACTTCATCCATCTGCAGTCCATTCATTCTAAAATACCTTTCCCTCTCAGCCTCCATCTTCCCACCCCCTCCCTTGTTCTCCTTTTCCCACCAACACGCCCTAACTAGCCTACTTCCCCCCTCTTCCAAAAATTTCTCCTCATATTTACACGCCCGGCTCCCTGCTAGAATTCCTACACTCGCTCTCCCCGTCTCCCTCCTGACAATATAATTAGGCGTGTTCCTTGCCAACCCCAGGGTCCACTTTACATACCTCTCCTGCGTTCTATTAACCTCTTCACTTTCCTTCCACCCCCACACTTCTACCCCATACAATAGCACACTCATCACTAGTGAATCAAACAATTTCATTCTCCTTCCAAAATCATCTGCGAATAACTTCTTTCCCAACCCCCACACCTGCCTCATCACTACATTTGCCCTCCTCACTCTCTCTTTTATGTGACCATCCACTCCACCATTCCTTCGAAACACGAAGCCCAAGTACACAAACTCTTTCACCTCCTGCACCTCCTTTCCCTTCCACTTCCACTCCCTTCCCTTATCCCTTCCCCCTCCTTTTCTGAACACCATAACCTTGGACTTTTCCACATTCAGCTCTAACCCCTTTTTATCCAGGTATCTTCTCAACCTCTTAATCATCTCCTTTAAGGCCTCCTCGCTGCTTGCCAGCAACACTATGTCATCTGCATACGCTAGTGACCAAATTCTAACCCCTCCTATCCTGACTCCTCCTACCACCCCGGCCTCCAGCTTACTTTCCATATCCGCAATTAAAATCGCAAAAAGCGTTGGGCTAAGTGGACACCCTTGCCTTAACCCCCTATCCATCCAGAATCCCTCCGAAATCCCCTCCCCTCCTCTTACCTTGTCTTTTGTCTCTTCATATATCTCCCTTACCCTTTCAATTAGGCCCCTCTCTACTCCCCTATCCTCCATCGCCTCCCACAACCTCCCCCTATCCACCGATGGAAACGCGCCTTTGAGATCCACAAAAAACGCGTACACTCTCGCCCCTTTCTTCGCTAATTCTCTATCTACCACGTGCTGCAGCACGTAAATATTGTCGATAGTACTCCTACCCGCCCTAAATCCCGCCTGCGTCTCCGGCAATATTCCTTTCCCCTCAACATCCTTCCGCAGTCTCTCTGCCACCACCATCGCATATACTTTATACGCCGTATTCATTAGCGTAATCCCTCTATAATTTTCCTGCATATCTCTATCCCCTTTCTTATACAGTGGCACTATTAAGCCTTCTCTCCACCCTCCTGGGAATCCCTCACCCCTCCAAACTTTCTTCACTACCTCCTTCAGCCTCTCCCTAACCTCTTGTGTACTAAACAGCCATGCTTCGTTCTCTACCCCATCCAGCCCTGCTGCTTTTGACCTTTTCAACTTCCTTATCTGCTTCTCTATCTCCTCGTCATTCAACTCCTCAATCTCTGCCTCCCCCGTTCTTCTACTTCCCCCATCCGTCTTCCTTGAATCTGAGCCCTGGAACGATTCTTTAAAAAATTCCCTCCACTCCTCACTCCCTATCTTTTCGCTGACCCCCACCCTGCGCTTCCTAAACCTATTTATTATCTTCCAGACGTCCCCCTCCGTCTTAACATTTGCTAACTCCTCTTCCAGCTCTTTCTCCTTTTCCTGTTCTTTCTTCTTACACATCAATCTAAACCCCTTCCTCGTTTCTACGTACTCCTCCCTTCTCGCATTACCCTCTTTCCACTTCTTGTACTTCCTCTTCACCTTCCTTTTCATCTTTTTACATTCCCTATCCCACCATGGCTTCACCATTCCTTTCTTCTTCTTTCTGAATACCTTCTTTTGCACACACCCTTTCACGTTCTCTTTCAGATCCTCCCATATCTCTTCCACAGACTCCCCTCCAAAGCGTACCTTTCCTAGCCGCTCCTGATACTTCTCTATCGCCTCCCTCGTCCAGGTCACCCTCTCCCCTATCGAGACTTCTTCCCCGCCTTGTCTTCCTCCACCCTCACCTCTTATCCACAGACTTAATGGCTGATGGTCTGATTCCACCCTCCCCTCTACTGCGAATTTTTCCGTCTCCTCCCATCCTTGCATATTCATTACCACGTAGTCTATCACCGATACCCCCACCTTACTTACATACGTGTATTCTCCCTCTTCGTCCCCATTAGCCATACCATTCGCCACTGCCCACCCTCTATGCTCCATCCAGTCCCTTAGAATCTCTCCCTCCTTATTTATTATCCTATCCTTCGAATTCCTTTTGAAGCTCTCCCCTTCCCTGTAAAGGCCCCCTTCCCTTCCCATCCTCGCATTAAAATCCCCACCCAGTATCACCATACCCTCCTCTCTTTCGCCTAGCAATTCTTCCACCCTTTCTTTAATTCTTTCCATCCCATCCTTATTGTACACTGTCACAAACTTACACGGTATCCCTCCTATTTTTACTTCCCTCATTTGCACTCCCTCCCTCTCTTTCTCTCCATGAACTTCTTCCTCTAATCCATCTCTAACCCCCGTTATAATTCCCCCACTAGCCCTTCCTTTTTTCTTCACTCTGACCGCCTCCTGGAGTCTCCACTTGTACCCCCTTGGCAGTTTTGGCTCTATTCTGTCCCATTCCTTTCTTTCTACCCACGTCTCAACCAGTCCCACAATATCAAATTCTTGTACATACCTCCAGAACTCCTCATCCTTCTTCCTTATCCCTGCTACGTTCCAATACAACACCTTCAATCCTCCTCTATCCTGCATTACCCCCACCCCCCTAATGCCTACGAAACAAATTCCCCTGCACCTCCTTCAACACCTCTTTCTCCTCATCCCACACCCACATTTTCTCGTCTATTTTTATTTTTCTATATCCTACCTTCGCCGATCTCCCTTCACTCTTCTCCCTTCTAGCCCTGTCGTTCAGCATTCTCTGCAAATCCCTTTCCTTTCTCGTTAAATCATGATCGATGAAAACTCTCCTATCCTGTATCCTATTTTTATTTCTCATTACCCCCAACTTTTCTTCCCAGCTCTCCATCTCCACAACCGCCACTTCCTTGTCCTTTCTCCCCTCCAACTTAACTTTCCCTACCCTGCCTTTGACCCACCCTATGCTCTGTAGCAGCGCTTCCACACCCTCTCTTTCTTCCCCGTTCTTTAGCTTCAACCCTTTTACTACAATATTATTCCTCCTGTCTGCCTTCTCTTTTCTCTCCATTCTCAACTCCATTGCCCTTAACCTTTCCCTATCCGCCCTCTCCTCCTTCTCACTCCTACGCTCTCCCACTTTCTCTTCTATCAGATTTTCTACCCTCTCCCAAATACCTTTAATCTCGCTCCCCCCACCTCCGCCTTCCATTTCCGTCCTGCCCTCCATCTTCTCAAGCCTTTTTTCCGTCCTTTCCTTCCACACCCTATTTTCCTCTTCCATCTGCTTTATTTTAATTTCTTTTTCTTTCCTTTCCCTCTCTAACGACCCTACTCTCTCCCTCATCTCTTTCATCTCCTTTTCCCATTTCTCATCTCTAATTCTCAATTCCTCCCTCAGCCCCCTGATCTCGCTTATCAGTATACCGAGAGCCTCCTTCTCCACATTTTCCCCCATTTTTTGGGGGGGTGTCCTACTGGTTCTACCGCTTTTTTTAAACGGACTCTCTACCACGCTTTTGTCCGGACTCTCTTGGCTGTCTCTTTTCCTTTTCAAGAGATCCTCCCCGTCACTTACGCTCGATGTTCTCTCCCTCACCTTCTCTCTTCCTTCGTTCCCACTGTCCCGCTTTCTCCCACTCCCTGACGCGCTACTAGACACTGAGCCACGCTCTGTTGGCTGTCGTGGCACGTGGAAAATTTTCTCCCCGTCACCGTCACTACCAGTACTCTCACTACCAACCTCCCGCTTTGCCGCCGGTAACTGGGACCTCTCCATGCAGTACCCTCTGCTACCGCCAGATGTCTCTGCAGAATGCTGTCTATTGCCGCCAAATTTTTCTTTATTTCCCTTTTTTTTTTTTTTTTTTTTTTTCTATTCCTCACAGCCCTTGCAGACACCCCTTTCCCTCACTTAACATCCCCCCAAATTTTCGAGCACCACCCTTGACCCTTGCAGGCCCAAGACTTCTGACCACAAATTCCCCCGATTCCTTGCTAACCTAACCTCACTTTCCCAATTTGCTATATCCCGCCTCACACCCACTCTCAATATTACTTTTTATCTCCCCAATTCACCCCACACAACCCTACTCACCTCCTCCGCTTCCACCCTTACACTCCACTCACACCTACCACACAAATTCCGTAAATCCTCTCACCACCTGACACTAACCACGTTCTCACTTCCGCCACCAACATGCAAGTCCCATTTAACGAATTATAAACACTATAAAACTGAAATTAAAGAATTGCTTATTTAAATTCCATTATTTCCACTTTTTAGCCCCTCAAGCAGTTCGTTTGCTGAACAGTAGTAAATAATTACCAGGCATGATTTTCAAAATGGGATCTTTGAAAAGAATAAAAAATTACAGTTTCTCTATTCTAAGAAATTCAAAGTTTAGACAAGCTTTAAATTCATAAGCGTTTCAAAATTCGTCTTGTTTTTCGAAGATTGAAAAGTAGACATTAAAATTATTTTGTTTTTTTTTAACTTGTTCTCGGTTGAACCCGGTTTTCACCATAGCCACGGACTAAGTTAAGTGACTGATGAGATGAGGATAAAACACTAATGAAATTTTCTCATTTTCTTATTTTCTAACAAATAATAGCATGAAACTTGTACCATATTATATAAAATGCTTTTTCTTACTACCCATCTACATGTCAAGTCCTTCAGTTCAAGCCATCAAAAAGCGTCAGGGCAAAATTTTGCGCTCCGGTGAGCTTTCACTTTTGCTGTTTAACTACCTAACAATCCAATAATAAGAGTATTTTTAAATTATTATGCTCTTATTCAGGCACGTACATCACGAAAATATAAAATTTTCATATATTTCTGGTTTATCTTGTGTATAGATTATTCTTCGTGGATTTGAGGATTATATTTATTCCGGTGGAAGCCTGGCTGCCACAATTTTTCTATGACTGTCTCTGTAAACGTAAAATTCGATGCCACCTACAACAGCAATTCTGGGTTCAAGTCCATGGCGAGGTGAATTTCGAGGTATGAGTTCAATATCCACCTCGAGTAATGTGACTGGATTTACGCGTAACTTAAATTGGTAGCCACGATAATAGATGAACCATAGATCATCAAAAGGAAGTGGACCATGTTCACTCGCTTGAAAGAAAAATAAAGATTTGTGAATTTAAAAATATTAATAATAACTCTTAAATAAAACACTGTACAATTCCTAATTAAAGCGTTGAATATAAAAACTCGTACTTTGAAATGATTTAAGCGTTTACAATTTGAAAAAAAATAGGTTCTAAGTATCACTTATTTTAAATTAAAAGTTTTTATCTAAGTTGTATGATTTCAAATGCAGAATTATTAAAAACTAACGAATGAAAGATTAATGGAAAAAGAAATAAAGAATACAACAGTTGCTCATTGTAGTGCTAGAAACAATTATACACATTTTAACGTGGAAGTGAATTGAGCATTTTTAAGAGGAAAATTAAAGCCAAAATATTAACAAGACAATTTGTGCGTAGAATTATTCTTTAAGAAAAAGGCTCGAACATGTGGTAAATACAAAAATCAGTTATATAGAGAAACAAATTTTCAAAAAGTTTAA
>CAKNXH010049849.1:0-11825 GCA_932178445.1 Andricus quercusramuli
TCATTTATTTTTATAATTAATTAATGCTTGAATTTACGCATGTAACATGACGACGTCGCGAGCATGGAAGGATGAGTGGGAAAGTCAGGGAGGTTATAGCATAGTTCTTGACATACGAGTACAGACAACTTTTTGGAGAAAATATTCTAAACGTAAAAGTAAGTTACAAAGGTCTGAGAATTAAAAGTTTTCAAGTGTAGAATGCTAGGATAGTTGAAAATGTCAGCCGTCGAGAAGACTACCACATGGGACTGCAACTGCATATGAGTTTTTGGAGAAAATATTGTAAACGTGAAGGTAAGTCATTTAATGTACGAATAGTAATATTTCTCAAGCGCAAAATCTATTTTCTCAGTCATGTACCATTCTTTTGTCGACGAAATAAGGCAAACTGTCCGAAATTTGTGGTTAGCGAGTACCCGATCTGATATACTAACCTGAAATTTAGGATATTTTATTTCGTGAAACCAAAAGGCCGTGAATCCACAAAATAATGGAACGTGAGTGAAAAAATACATTCTACACATGACGCCATGCTAAAATACTCATTTCAAAGCTTCCTGCTCTTCGGCCCTCTGTTTTTCATTATATAGCCACTGCCGCGTTCTAGGAAAACTAAAGCTTGACAGGGACGGTGGTGGGAGGTGACGAAACTGCGCAACTTAAAATAAGCGTGTGTAGGGGGTTTAAACGAAGTGAATTTCAAAATAAGCGATCTTTAAAATAAAGGGAAGTTCACTGCAATTATACAAATTAATGCTCAAAGTTTAATAATTTTAAATTTCAAGTGCTCTCTCCCTAGGAAACACTTAGTCTTGTGGCTGACGGGAGGGCTCAAGGGTCTCATCGGATTAGAGATCTGGGGAAGGTGAAACGGAGGGACTGCTTCACTAGGTGTGGCTACTCTGGGAACTGACGCACTCTAGTCTGCGGGACCTAAACTAAGGAGCTATCTTTCCAGGAGGTAATAGCAAAGCCCTCTGGAATATCGAGGGTGTGAGTTCCCATGCTCCAGAGCCATGATGTGATCGCTGTCTCAAGAGCTAAATGGCAGCAGGGTTACCACCAAATCCTTGAACATCCCGACGTACCCCCCTCAGGCCAAGCGGGCACATCGGAGTCACAAAGCAGGTGTCTTAACGGAGACTCAATTGCCGTTCTTAGCCTGGCCCGTGTGAGCCTACAAGCAGGAAGATTAGAGGGGCTGCTGTGAGGAATTTAAGAAAATTCAGGATATAGTAAGGCTCTGCAAGATCCTGGCAAAAAATGCAAACGCTTGCCTCAGACTCATAAGGCATGATGATGATGATGGCGAGTTTGCGGATACAAGGAAGAAACACTGTATCACCTGATGAAAGTAAAGTTCCCAGGTTTTCAGGAAACTCAATCCGACTACGAGGAGGAAAGCTGGGGTCAGAAAAGGTAGTGAGCCGACTCGAATTTCGCCGCCAAGGTCGCTGATATCAAGAGGGTGGATTGAGCCATTAAGTCCTTTTGCCACTTTAAGTCACCGGGGGTGGATGGCGTCTACCCAATGCTTCTACAAAAGGGCATGGATTTCGTCGTCGGCCACTGACGAAACTATATAGGGCAAGCGTCGCCCTTAAACACGTGCCATCGGCATGGAAGGACGACAGAGTGGCCTTCGTTTCCAAATCTGGGAAGGAGGGCTACACTGCTGCTAAAGATTTCCGGCCGATCAGTTGAACGTCCTTCATTCTCAAGAAGCTAGAGAAACTGTTCGAAAGATATAACAGGGATGAGGTGCTTTTAGCCTACCCGCTGCACAGAGGGCAGCGGGCTGTTCTGTAGAAACTGCGCTTCATGCTGCCGCGATAAAATTGGAGCAGAAGATTGAACAGGAAGGGTATGCTTTGGTCATCTTCTTTGACCCTCCTTGTGTTGCATTGTAGTAGATGGCTTCCTTTGTGGGCTGAATAAGGATAAGTATTATACTAAGGGATACGCGTATGACTTTGTAATCCCAATCAGGGGGGGGGGGCTCACATGTAAACGTTGATGGGTCTTACAAGATCGACGCTGCACATCGAACAGCTCTTGTGACATAGATCAGGGCTCTCGCGGTAAGAGGCTGATGATCTCAGACTCAGTTAAATACAGAGGGTTTCTAGATAGCAAACTGAAGTAGGCGAAGCATATTGAGACCCGATTCAGGAAGTTTAGGGGCACGACGGGGGCAATGAGGACTACTGCCACAGCAGCGATAGGATAGATACTCAGTAAATAGCTCCTCAGGTTACATTAACTGCCGGAACGGCTCATACGATGAAAGTCCTGGCAAGTGCAAATAGATGAACTTGGGGGACTGAACACACTAGGCTCCCAAGTGATATCAGTACACTGCCAATTCTAGAAACAAGGCAAGACAGAATAAAAAAAATTTTCAATTTCACCAAGACTTTCCGTATCTGCATCCCAAGCAGGGATCTGTGGTAAGTAAATGCTAAGCCGCTCCTCAAAGGGGAAATCTGGTACATAGAAGCTCTAAAGGAGTGGGGGGGGGGGGGGGGTCGGGAGCATGAATCTATGACGTATATACATGATAGACAGAGCCAGGGAAATTCTGGTTTTACCCAAGAAAGGCATAAGTACAGTGGTTCAGATGCTCGCAGGGCACAACCACTTGAACTATCGCATGCACAGAAGGGGGTCCAACACCACGACAGAGTACAAGAGATGCGACAGGGATTACGCAGCATCCTTGCACGGCATATGCCAGTGCCCGGCATTAGCTGAGCTCAGGCAACAAACCCTTGAGGTTTTTCCTATACGACCCCAATTTCTTCAGAGCAGCATTTTAATTCGTCTTTGACAGGGCTGGAGGCGCGCGATATCCGCTAGTGTGCTCACGCCGGGGAACAACACCCATCACATGTGTAATGCCATGCTTTTACATGAATGGTCTTAAAATTTGAACTTACGCACCTGGGTCTGACGAAACGACCCACGTGATAAGACATAGCGGATAAGAAGGGGACGAAGGACGAGGAGGAAACCGAAATGAGCAGATCCACCGGTAAGCCCGGTGTAACCGGATGTTTTAAACTTTTAATACATTTTATATATTTTAACTAACGACTAAATTCGGATCAATTCATCTGTGTGTGTGTGTAGTTGCCTCAAATTTGGAAGCCAGAACTGACGTAATCTCGGGAACGCCCGTAAATGAAGACAAGCAGTTGGGGTTAAACCTAAGTTGAAAGGACCTGCCACCGAGAAGTTAAATGAACATTGGAGAACCTAGGCCTAGGGGGTAATCAACATTGAAAACCTGCATTATTGGATCTTCATTGCTCACCAGGTTTCTTCGTGAACGCCTATGTGCTGAGGTAGGCCGAATATCGTTTGTGTGACTGAATGTATGTCGAAAATTGATTCTTTATATGTACGAACTTTTGAGAAATTGTGGGGGAGAGATTTCATTATAAAGAAAGAGAACTGAACTTATTCAATTTGTAACATTTTTCCTATTGTGTGTTGTGATCGGCGGGCCGGATATAATAAAGATTCAAGTTATCAATTGATCAAAAATTGGATTCAATTAATAATATTTTATCATAGTAAGTGAAGGTGTAAGATAGAAATTTGAAATGCCTGTCCAAAGGTCACCGGGGGGTCCGGACGGGTCATCACAAATGGAAAACTTACCACTATGAAAATTGCGGGTCTTATATAAAAAAAACCCTCAACTTTCTTTCTAAACTTTTTTCAAAAGAATAAAAACTGTCAAAATTTGAAAAAAGTCAAATTTATTTTTGATTTTCAAAAATGAGGATGAAATTTTAACTTTTTCCATAAATTGTTATGACCCTCTGAAAATTGGTAAAAAATATGCATCGGAAACATTTGAGGTGAAATTTGTTTTGACGCATCAGGACAAAAGTTACAAATGTTTGGAAATAAGGCTTGGCATCAAAAGTCCAACAATTTTACCCTCTCCACTTTGATAAAGATCGGTCCAAAAGAATTAACTTTTTAGAGAAGTACAATCTAATAGATCTATAGCTGGTTCAATTTTCGGCCCGATCAGACAACTTTGAATTTTGGGGTGGGTACGATTCAGAAATTATACGCCAGATGTGATATTAAATCAACTAAATGGAATGTATAGTAGTCGGTACAGGCAAAAGTGGCTAGCTTTTGTAAAATTAGGATAATAAATGTGGAATTCTTGCGGAATTTTACAATTTAATTTCAAATTGTTCGATTTGGCCAATTTTTGACACAAAATTGTTCAACTTTAAATCTTTTTAAATTGAAATCGTCCAAACGTTCAAAAATGAACATTTTTAGAATTAGGTGTTTCAAACTAAGATTTCAAAACTAAAAATGTCACGAGTTTAATATTTCAAATTTCAAGTCCCAAAAGCTTGAAAATTTCAAGTGCCTACAATCGTCAATTTCGAAATTAAAACAATCAAAATTTGTAATAATGTTTAATCAAACTCAATCAGAAATCAAAATCTTACCTCTGTATCAAATCCTCCATCTGTTGATAGTCGCACTCCTCCGCATCCCTTAAATGTTCATTTTCAACATGACAAGCCATTTCCGAATTGGACAAACCCGACATGGTCCTTCCTCTTCCCGGTGGTGGCGACACTGGAGGAGATCTTGGAGGACTCAGCAGCCCACAATAACTCTTCAGTTCATCCGTAATACTCGTATACTTCGCTCTCATCGCAAGCATAAGAGACGTAGGATTCGATGGCTGGATAACAGAAACCCTAGGTTCACCCCATGTGACTCCTCTCTGCGTTCTAGGAGTTGTTAGATACATCATATCTTCCGACTCGGAACGAGTTCTACTATTCTGTCTACTCGTTTTTTCTCCAGAATTCTGCCTTGATCCAGATGTGCGAATTTCACTACTAGCTTTTTCCTCCTGGCTCTCTTTCTTCATGACTGATTTCTCCTCTCCGACTAGTTTACCCTCGTCGCTTTCATGCTGAGTCGTTATCACCATTTTCTGATCCACCTGGCCTGGTGGCTGATCACCACTGACGGAAGAATCATTTCTGCTTAAATTTCCTCGAGAGGCTCTGACTTCAGATTGTTTTAGAACATCGTCGTCAATTGGTGGAATATTTTGCATAAAAGTTGCATCCGTTAAAGATCTCAAAAGTTTCTTTCTTCTCAAGGGAGCACTCGGCAGCTGAAATTGAGAATCTACTTCAGAAAATGCTTCTGAACGCTCTGACACTCGACGGGGCCGAAATTCCACGTCCAAGGACTGCAGTCCTTCGTTTGCCATGTAAGTTGCCATGAATCGGTGTATTACACCGAGGTGTGACGAAGTTTGTTCATTCAGTTCCTCTAGTTTTCGAATCCGGAATTCCACAGCCTAAAATATGAAGCATATGTTGTAAATTTTCAACTTAAATGATCAAGAGGACTTTTTCCAACAATGGATTGAGGGAAGAAAAAAAAACGTACCTGAAGTGAAGCGTTCTGACTATTTTCCTTCTTCTCAATATCCTCCATCTTCTGCTGCATGTATTCCACCCTTTCAGTCGTAACTTTTACTCGTTCTTCCGTTGACATCTGCAGTTTGAGTTCTTGTTCTCGGAAATATCCTTCAACACAGTCTTCCTCGAAATCGTACAACCGTTCCTTGTCGTCAGCCTCAAGAAAGAGCTTCAATCCGTTGTCGCAATTTTCTTCGGAACCGAACTGACCCTGTGTAACGTATCGCATTATGTATTTTGCTAGTAAGTACGCATGAGAGACTGCAATTAGAGGAGGTGGCAGAACAGGTTTCTGTTCGTATTCCATGACAACGGTGAATCGCTGAAACATCCAGACTTGATGGGAGATACCGTTAACTTCGATGAATATGTTGTTAAAGACGGCGATGAGTAGATTTATCAATAATATGTTAGCTACCAAAAGGTAAACTGACATTACGGCTGGAGTGATCCAACGACCTGACAGGCAGGGAATCATTCCTGGCTCGGCTCCACAGTCAGGGTCAATATTGTCTGCGTACACTTCACCATATAACATGAAGTAAGGCTCCATAAAAACCTGTAGAAATAACAAAAAAAATTTTTTTTTAGAGATTTTATGTAATATGGATATATTAACATTAATATTAACATTAATAATCAGCACTATTAGATGAGATATACATTATAATTCTTCAAATACAATATAACGCAATGATTCATCAAAACGACAAGCATCTAGTTCTTTGGTGTCACTTTCAAAAATAAATAGGTCAGAAGATGGGAATGAAAGGTTAGAGTTTGAGAACGACTCCGATTTTCTCATAAAGTTTATCATATCGCGTGTGGATCATTTATTGTCTCCACTTTTCCACTTATGTCATTGACTACAAAAATTTATACCTGTTCAAAATTAGTATGATCAACGTGTAATTATTTCTAATATAATTATTCAATAAAAGGTAGGGCCCCTGGGACGGAGTAGCGACCAGGGAAACGTCGTATCTGACTATGAGTGGCTCGCACCACTATGCTTGCAGAGAATCCGAGGAATCCCCTAGAATCAGTGATGCCATGCCGTTATGATCAGACTCTGGTCCGTCTTCAACGTCCGTGCAGGGTATACTGGCACTTATTCAACCGCTGAAAATCAATTCATCACCTTTTTATTTAAAAAAAATGTCTACTACAAAGAATCACAACTAATGTTTTTTCGATTAAATTAAATATTAAAAATATGAACAAGCGCAAAATCTCACAACTAGTAAGGGGTAAAGTTCTGCCTTTGTTGGCACCGCTTTTCCAAACTTTTGTGTATTTCCAAAATTGAAATCATCCTAGAAATAAAAGAGCTGTGAGAATATGAAGTACATAAAACGGAGTTTAATAAAACAGGTGTCAGATGTTCCAAATCAGAGTTCCAACATTGTTTCAGGAAGTGAGAATAGTTCTTTCTCTTTCTGTAGCTAACGGTCGAATACTTTCCAGCGGACACCCTAGAGCCTTTCAAATGCTGTTTAGATTCTTCCTTATGAATATTTCATCAAGTTTAAAGTTTGAAAAATTCACACGCGAAATGTTTATTTGCTGATTAGTGAAAAACATACGTACATCACGCACAATTCTCCACGATGGTTCCGCATTGGGATTAAGTATAGCTTGCCGTGCAACTCCAAAACTCATCAAGACCACAAGTAAAAGCACCACGAAGTAAATCATGTTTTTTATCATTTTGCCCATCATTGTCACCAAAGGACCTGATTGGAAAATGTATCTTATGTATTTAACTAGTAGTATTCATATAATAATAATAATCGTAGGCAATATTTATTCCATTTTACACTACTACTGCCAAAAATAGTGGAGTACAATTTTAATGTTGCCACTTTTTATACGTATACGTTTTAATTTATAATTAAATGAGAATACGTTTTCAGTTTCCTTTTCTATAATACTTTTTCATAATACCTACTATTCTCTTGCAGTTTTCATTGTTGATGAATCTAATTTTTTCTATATTTTTCAGAACATCGGGAAATATTTTCTGTCTGTTTTAATCTAACGATTTTTTCGAGTTCATTGCTGTGTCTGCCCTCAATGGGATGAATTCAAGTTTTAGGAATAAAATTCTGAAGCATGATAATTCCGTCAATTTTCTAGAATTACTAGATCCAATGCAGGAACCAAATTCTTATAAAACTTTTTCTACCTATGTATTAAATATGTCATAGAGCGAAATGTAATTTTTAAATATATTTGTAGTAAAGAATTTGGCGCACAAAATATATGTAATATCCGTGAAAATACGATGGCATTATGTAAAGACAAATTTTAATGATATCTCTAAACTTTTGTAAATAAATATTTTTGGACAACCAACATTGATTTTTTTGGACAAACTCTATAGTTATTCAAATTTATAGATTTCAACGGTTAAGAATGCTTCTCCATATTTACAAGGTATAGGAACTTTTGAATGAAATCAATCAATGAAATGACTCTTCCTCCTAATTTTAGTCAGTAATGTTATTAATTCAATGAAAAATACATACCAAGATATTTATTAACGCCTAAGATATTCAGCATCCTCAAGTACCAATACATGCAGTCCACGCAGTAAATAACTCGTCCACTATCGAACGTAGATTGCCGCAGTCGAAGTACAAGGCCAATCAGGAAAAACATAATAGCTGCTGCATCGCAGGGATTCCACATATTCCAAGCCCAGACACTGAATTTATGAGAAAGAGCAACTGGTTCCGAGGTAACAATTTCTCGAATTTTTTCACAGCCCATTGTGGTTATATAAGAAATTGCAAAGAATTCAGGCCAGGAAGGTTATTCGATCATTCTAACTAGGACTTTGTAGGAAAATAGAAGAAGGAACGTAACATAAGCTATCTGTAAGCACAAAAAATTAGCTTTAAAACACGGTGTTATCATAAAAAATATAAAGCATTAAAATAGAGACGATAAAAAGGATGAAATAAGGATGCAAAACTTACAGTGTTTGCCCAAAACTTTGTAATTGGAGCGGTATAAAATTCATAAAGCTTCTTCTTCAATCGAAGAGGCCTGTTGCTCTTATTGTCGTAATATTCGGACAGGATGCCGTAAGATCGATGGTATCCGTCGTCCGTGTCCGTCAGTACCTTTCCATTTTCCTGGACGATTGTTTCTTTAGCCACACTTGTAATGTGTTCGTGACTAATTAAAGCCTACAGAAAAGGCAATGAAGACGTTCACAATGAGACTTTACACATGAGGTGAAACGAGACAAAGAAACACACGAGAATGTATTCATTTTTCATGTTTGATTGGTTGTAGAATTACAGTGAACTCTTGCTCATTTCAAGACTCACTTATTTCAAGTCCCCCATGCTAAGATATTCCAAATTGCGCAGTTCCGTCACCTTCCACCACGGTCCCTGCACGGCAGTGGTGCCAGAACGCGGATATCACTGGCATGTTCAGTAGTTATTCCTGTGTACTTTTAGGGTATGTAACACTATGTGTAAATATAAGAATACAAAGGAATCACTAATGCGCATTCCAGAGATATCCGCGTTCTGACACCACTGTTGTACGGTCTCGCCCGCGTCAGTGGCTGACCAATTAAAAAGAGGGCCGAAGAGCGGGAAACCCTCGTTGGTTTGAGTTGAGTATTTTAGCGTGACGTCATGATCATGATAGAATAGGTGGAAATGTCAAGAAGGTTAGCATAGTTGGTACATCTCCACATGGGAATGCATACGACTTTTTGGAGAAAATATTCAAAACGTAGAAGTGAGTCATAAACGTACGAATAGTAATATTTGTCAAGTGTATAATGTATTTTCTCAGTCATGTTCCATTCTTTTGTCGATTGACAACCTTTCAATGTCAAGAAATAAAATAAAATATCCAAAATCTGAGGTTAGTGTATCAGATCGATTTGCTCAGAATCGGGAAATCTAACCTCAAATTTCGAATAGTTGATTGTATTTCGTGAAACTGAAAGGTCTCCAACCGAACAAATGATTAAACAGGATTGCGCAAATGCATTCTATACTTGAAAAATACTACTATTCAGACCTTCATAACTTACTTTTTATGTTTAGAATATTTTTTCCGTAAAGGCGTATGCAGACTCATGTCAAGATGTACCAACTATGCTAACTTTCCTGACATTTCCACATATCCTAGCATGACCGTGACGTCATGCTACAAAACTCAATATACCACGAAATATTTAACTCTTTTTTGATTCTATTATACTGATTTTTAGTTGGAAAATTGTACTCTTTCAAGGAAATGATAACATATATTTGTCAAGTCGTACGTCGAAAAAACACTTCAAAAATACTGGCATGCATGATGCGAAAATACGCACACATGCTTGCAGCGCGCGCATCGATACAAGGCCGAGGCAGCCAATAAACATCGCTTGATAAAATCACGCCACGACTCGCGTTAGAAGTGAAGGCCCCTCTAGCTTTGAAATAACCAAATGTTTACGTTTCGCGGCCCTTGAAATAGGCAAGAGTTCACTGTATCAATATTTCATCCCATGTTCTTTTTTACTTTGAAAGTTTAACAGAATTTTTATTTTCAATTCCAAACAGTGAATTTAGTTTTTCAGGTGGAATACATAATAGGCATAGCATTGTAAAATTTTGATAACATAATGTAATAACAATCAATTGAAATTATTACAAACTTTACTTTATGAAAAAAGATCAGAATTTATATATACAGAAAAACTTTTGTTAGAAAAATAGGATAAATATGACTCGAATCGTCTCGTGCAATTTTGAATAAAGCCCAAGTGAATGTTTACAAAAATCAATGCGTTTCAGCAACAAAATATTAGATCTAAAAAAATAAAATATTATTCATTTAGAGGACTAGAATCTAGGAGACAAATTCTCGGTCACTGAAATTGAAAAATGTAATCTTCCAAAACTAAATTTGAAGCATTCCGGATAAAACCAGTTGAAGTTCAGCAATTTCAAGTCAAGCGTGGTAAATGATTGTACAATGTCAAATCAGTAGCCTTCAAAATGAAACAATTGGAATTCGAACCCAGAAATATTACTAAATCTCCATATTAAAATTACTTAATTTTTTTTTCCTTTTAAACTTATTGTGAAGTTATCTTCACAAGATCCTGGAAAAAAATCCGGAAGCTTTTCTAGGGCTCATATGACTCGAGATAGGCGAGTTTGCCGAAAACAGAGAACAAAGCCTGAATTACCAGATGGATGTACTCTTCCCAGGTTTTCAGCGTAGATACATTGACCAGGAGAAGGAAGGCCGTGACCAGAAGAAGAAATGGCCGACTGGTCGGGAATTATAGGAAGGTGGGATGGGCTACGAAGCCCTTCTGTCGCTTCAAATCACCGACAGCGACGGTGTCTATATAGTACTTTTACTAAAGTGCCTGAACTACGTTGTTCCTCCCATAACGAGTTAGTGTCACCCTTCAACACTTGCCTTCGGCATGGAAAGAAAAAAAAAGAAAAAAAAAGGGAGGGAAGGCTTGTTCTACGGTCAAAGACTTCATGCCGGGAGGCTTCAAGATGCAGAATGCCGAGCTAACTGCGCCAAGGGCATCTTGGAAGCGCAATGCAGGAGGCTCTTGGGCTGAAATGGGATTAAGGGCCTGACTGACGGGAGCAATGAGGACTAGGCCCACGTTTTGCTAGTGAGGTGTCGCATCTAAGCTTATCATATCTTTGTCCGTACAATTGAATTTTCATTCGCTGACCGCAACGCATTGCGTTCACTCTGACGTCACGAACCGGCTGTTGCAGCACTGATACCAACTTGTGACCCTAAAACCATAAGGTTCCATTATTTTTAATGTAACTTGAATTTCACTTGTTCTGTTTGTAAAATAATAGGAAATAAATTAAAATCAAGTCACTTTTAAAATCCAAGATATAGCCCTAATGTTCTAGGGCCGCGAAACACCACGCTACTGATACGTCCATACTACTCTCTACCTTCCCTAACACTGTATCTACATGGACGTGATTTTGGCTGCGCTCGGCGTAAAATGCAATATTCTGTCTCTTTCTTTTGAACAAAAACGTGCAGACTAAAAGAGACAGAGAATTGCGTTTTATACCAAGCGCAGCCGAACACACGTCTATGTAGTTAAAGTGCAAGACGATCAAAACTTTGCGTAAGAACGTAATTCGCGTAACTCGCAGATGGCGACAGGTCGTCCTCAGTGACAGTAATGCTTGAGATACCAGATCACTAGGAACCACACAATAAAGTAACCTTCATTCCACACAACAAAAAACTCGAATAAAAAATCGGTCCTATTCAGGATCACCGCAATCGTTTTAGACATACACAAGAAGTCCA
>CAKNXH010049851.1:0-11185 GCA_932178445.1 Andricus quercusramuli
AGATGTTTCAGCGGTTTTGAAAAAAGCATGTAACTGGAAAGCTCCAGTTCCGGAAATGGTGCACAATTTCTGGTATAAGTACCTGACTAGTGTGCATCCTGCGTTGGCACGGTGTTTTCAGAAGATCATCGAACATCCAGATCTGATGCCAGGCTTTATGCTGCAGGGTACTACGTATATGTTGCCTAAAAAACCAGACGCTCAAAATCCATCTGAATTTCGACCGATAGCTAGTCTTCCAACAATATATAAATGTCTTACAGCAATCATAGCAGATAAGGTTTATTCTCACTGTGACGAGAATGACATCCTTACAGTAGAACAAAAAGGATGTTGTAAAAACTCCCGAGGCAGTAAAGATCTAGTCACCATAGACGCTGTTGCCATGACGCAAGCTCGTAAACACCAAAGGAACTTGCACATGGCTTACATTGACTACAAGCAAGCGTTTCCTTCCGTACCACATGACTATTTGCTTGAAGTCTTAAAAGTATACAAAATTTGTCCACGCATCATTGACTTTCTAAGTCGTGCAATAATGCTCTGGGGTACAAGAATCAAGTATTTTGATCATGGACAACTGAGGATAACTAGATCAATACGCATTGAGACGGGTATATTCCGAAGAGACTCCTTCAGTGCATTATGGTTCTGTTTAGCGTTGAACCCACTGAGCAAAACTTTAAATAGCATGTCTCATGGGTTCCGAGTAAATGATAATGAGGATGGTCATCAAGTGACCCATCTTCTATACATGGATGACCTGAAGCTATACGCTAGTTCGGACGAGAAATTGCAACAAGTGATTGATCTTACAAAGCAGTTTTCCAATGATATCAACATGGAGTTTGGACTAGATAAATGCCGAACAGTGCATCTAATCAGAGGAGAATTAGGGACCGCAGAAATAGACAACGATTTCGGGAATCACATCGAGGCAATGGCTGAGGGCGAGTCATATAAATACCTGGGTATTCTTGAATCTAAGGGTATTCGGCATACGATAGTTAAGAGAAGCCTAACGACTGCCTTCACCACAAGACTGAGATTGGTTCTGAAGAGTTCTCTTAACTCGGCACACAAGATCAGGGCAATCAACACCTACGCCATCCCTGTTCTCACGTACTCCTTTGGGCTCATCAAATGGTCGAACACTGACCTCGAACGATTAAACAGAATCATCCGCGTAGAAATGACGAAACACCGAATGCACCACCGTAATTCGGCGAGTGAAAGGGTAGTTCTACCACGACATAGAGGGGGCAGAGAACATTGTAGATGTCAGAAAACTGTGTGAGTCACAAGTTACACAGTTGCGAGACTATTTTAACAGCAAGCGAGATGTTACGCTTTACAACACCATCTGTAAAGCGGATCTTGGCTACACGCCCTTGAATTTGTCCTCAGAGGAGGCCTTGAATATCAGGGCAGAAACCATAGAGGAATTAGAAACGCAATGGAGACAGAAAGCCATCCACAGCGAACACCCCAAAACGCTAGATCAATATGAAGTGGATAGTGAGGCATCCAATATTTGGCTGAGAAAGGGACTCCTGTATCCAGAAACGGAAGGATTCGTCATTGCGATTCAGGATAGAGTTGTTAGCACCAGGAATTATCGCAAACACGTGTTACATCAAGACGTGGTTGACCGGTGCCGATTATGTGGAGATACCAACGAATCCATCGAGCACATTATTGATGGTTGTCGCGTAATGGCTCAAAGAGAATATACGCACAGACATAATGATGTGGCGGGCATTGTATATCAACAACTTGCCTTAAACCTAGGACTCTTAACAGAATGGATGCCTTTCTATAGATACATTCCAATGTCAGTTTTAGAAAATGAAGATTACATCTTATATTGGGATGTTACTATCCAGATGGATCATTATATCCGAGCCAATCGACCTGACATCGTGATGCGAGAGAAAAAAGGTGGAAGAGTCTACATCATCGACATTGCTTGTCCGCTCAACCGAAATTTGCAGGCAACCTAGACAACCAAGATTCATAAGTATAGCGAGCTAAGGCATGAAGTTAAGGCAATATGGAGGAATGTGAAACATGCATCTATTCATCCTATTGTGAATTCGGCTACAGGCAATGTGCACGCAAGATGCACTGAACATCTTGAACATTTAGGAGTCAGTAGGGTACTGGCGGCAGCTCAAAAGGCGGTTTTATAAAACACCTGTCGCATTGTAAGAAACTTCCTAGACCATCAGGAAGCAAGTTAGTTACTAAGCTTGTTAGCTTGTTAGTTACTAAGAACCTATGGCGTGATACATGGTAGCTCTAAGAAAGCATCCAGAGGCGACTGGTGTCACCTTCAACACTCACGGCCGCTGTGTAAGGATAACAGCGTCAAAGCCAAACTGCAAACTACATCATGCTTCTAATTTTGTACCTACAACATCATCGTAAATGATTTCAAACAACGTATTGAAATAACTTATAACATCCTGATCTCATCAGTCACTTGACTCAGTCCGTGGCTATGACGAAAAACCGGGTTCATCCGAGAAAAAGTATGAGAAAAAAAATAATAAAACAGCCCTACCGAAGGTGTTCTCGCGTTGTCGTCGCGGTAGGGCTTGAGCTTTCCTCTCATGAATTTGAAGGCTATGTTGGCCGTAGCATTGCTACTGACAGGGTTTCCCATGCCAAACAGGCAGAAAACGAAGAGGAAAGTGACTAAGAGGAACACCAAAACCCATAAATGATAATGGAGAGTATTTTAACAATTTTGAAACGCTTGTCGCTACCCGAGGATCGTCGGGGCGCCCCTGGAGCCACCGCTGGGGGCCACAGCATGCGGGACGGTGGTGATGGTGAGCTGCGAGATGGTCAGGCAGATCTCACTAATCAAACAGCTGACCAGCAAGAACATCTGCGACATACGGTAAGCAGTGAAACATCAACTGCGTCTGCTGAGGATGCTTTGGCTAGCGTTAGCTATTTACAGCCAACCACTTTAACAGAAATACCGTGGGAGAGCATCAAGTGGGATACGACAATGAATGAGGAATTGATGCGTCTCTATTATGAAAGTGCGAAGTTTGAAACATCACGCAAAAAAGGACAAAATTTCAGAACGAAATTTGCCGCAAAGTATCCTCAAATAGAGAAAGTCGCATTGAGAGATCTTATCGCTAAGGTGAAGGACATCAGGACTAATCTACTCATCTCAGAAGATCGAGCAATGGAGATTAAACAGCAGGTTGATTTGGAGTGGAAGAACAGCGGCAATGAACAGCAGTTAGAGGAAGCCGCGTCACACGAACAAGCAGTGGCAATTGATGTTCTTCCTCAACCTGGTGATGATCCAGCACCACCACATCCTCCGGAGGTAGATGGCCTAATACAACCAGTGCCAGAAGCCGAAGTTCAACAACCAAGGAAGCGATTAAAATGGACATAACATATGAACAGAGATGTGATGCGCTTTTATTTTTTGGCAAAGAAAAGTGGGCAAAGTGTAAGGAGAGAACATCATCGTCTCTTCGTACTTAAGTACTCAGGGCTAGCCACAAGAATAAATGAGCAGAATCTAGCAGATCAAAAACGCTCGATATCTGTAAACAAATCGCTTTCGGCTGTTGAAATAGCTGCCATCGAAATGGAAGTGGAACAGCAGCTTCCTATTGATGAACTTCCATTGGAAGATGAGGAAAACGAAAACTTGATTGCAGCTGAAGACATAGGTGCTAGGGATAATGAACATCAAGTACCGGATGGACTAGAACCACATCCGGATATCCTAAACGATGATATAAACAGCGAAGTCCCAGAAAATCTACAGCACCTTGAAAGGAATTTTGGTCATGCTCCACTAGAGTTCAGACATGTAGAACCAACACAAAGGCATTCACTGCCCAAGATGAACATCACAAATGATCTGCGTGCACTAATAGAACACCTAAACAGCAAGGTTTTACCTATGCATTTGAACGCAACACAAAATGCGTTAGAGGTGCAAACTCTTGTATACTGTGCAGCTGTGGCAACCGTTAGAACGTTGGGCCACAGAACTAGGCCTATAAATGCAGTCTTCGCCCCAAGACAGGAGCGAGATCCGCCATGGAAGATCAGGTTGGATATGGATGTCAGCAAAGTAAGGTGCAAATTGGGTCGACTGACTCAATATAAAAAAGGAAATCGAACTAGAAAGCTGATACACCATGTTATTAAAATCATCCACCCTCGGTACATCGAGACATTGACACCAGCAATATTGGATGAGATTATCGACTCCCAGCGGCAGAGACTTGATGTTCTTACTGCTAGACTGCGTCGGTACAAGAAAAGTAGTGCAAGAAGGCAACAAAATCGAACCTTTCAGACAGACGAAAGAAGGTTCTATCGTGAACTGAGTGTACAGCAAAATAACCAGCAAGACACCGAAGTCCCTCAATTGGAAGAAATGACTAACTATTGGTCAGACGTTTGGGGAAAAACTAACAGAAGCAATTTGGACACTGCGTGGTTCCAACTAGAGAAAGCAAGAGCAAGCAATAACCCTGAAATGGAGCTGACGAACATCACAGCTTTAGATGTTTCAGCGGTTTTGAAAAAAGCATGTAACTGGAAAGCTCCAGGTCCGGACATGGTGCACAATTTCTGGCATAAGTACCTGACTAGTGTGCATCCTGCGTTGGCACGGTGTTTTCAGAAGATCATCGAACATCCAGATCTGATGCCAGGCTTTCTGCTGCAGGGTACTACGTATATGTTGCCTAAAAAAGCAGACGCTCAAAATCCATCTGAATTTCGACCGATAGCCTGTCTTCCAACAATATATAAATGTCTTACAGCAATCATAGCAGATAAGGTTTATTCTCATTGTGACGAGAATGACATCCTTACGGAAGAACAAAAAGGATGTTGTAAAAACTCCCGAGGCAGTAAAGATCTAGTCACCATAGACGCTGTTGCCATCACGCAAGCTCGTAAACACCAAAGGAACTTGCACATGGCATACATTGACTACAAGCAAGCGTTTCCTTCCGTACCACATGACTATTTGCTTGAAGTCTTAAAAGTATACAAAATTTGTCCACGCATCATCGACTTCCTAAGTCGTGCGATGATGCTTTGGGGTAAAAGAATCAAGTATTTTGATCATGGACAACCGTGGATAACTAGATCAATACGCATCACGACGGGTATATTCCAAGGAGACTCCTTCAGTGCATTATGGTTCTGTTTAGCGTTGAACCCACTGAGCAAAACTTTAAATAGCATGTCTTATGGGTTCCGAGTAAATGATAATGAAGATGGTCATCAAGTGACCCATCTTCTGTACATGGATGACCTGAAGCTATACGCTAGTTTGGACGAGAAACTGCAGCAAGTGATTGATGTTACAAAGCAATTTTCCAATGATATCAACATGGAGTTTGGACTAGATAAATGCCGAACAGTGCATTTAGCCAGAGGAGAATTAGGTACCACAGAGATAGAGAACGATTTCGGGAATGACATCGAGGCAATGGCAGAGGGCGAGTCATATAAATACCTGGGTATTCTCCAATCTAAGGATATTCAGCATACGATAGTTAAGGAAAGCCTAACGACTGCCTTCACGAAAAGACTCAGATTGGTTCTGAAGAGTTCTCTTAACTCGGCAAACAAGATCAGGGCAATCAACACCTATGCCATCCCTGTTCTCACGTACTCCTTTGGGCTCATCAAATGGTCGAACACTGACCTCAAACGATTAAACAGAATCATCCGCGTAGAAATGACGAAACACCGAATGCACCACAGTAATTCGGCGATTGAAAGGGTAGTTCTACCACGACATCAGAGGAGGCCTTGAATATCAGGGCAGAAACCATAGAGGAATTAGAAATGCAATGGAGACAGAAAGCCATCCACAGCGAACACCCCAAAACGCTAGATCAATATGAAGTGGATAGTGAGGCATCCAATATTTGGCTGAGAAAGGGACTCCTGTATCCAGAAACGGAAGGATTCGTCCTTGCGATTCAGGATAGAGTTGTCAGCACCAGGAATTATCGCAAACACGTGTTACATCAAGACGTGGTTGGCCGGTGCCGATTATGTGGAGATACCAACGAATCCATTGAGCACATTATTGATGGTTGTCGCGTAATGGCTCAAAGACGCATAGACATAATGATGTGGCGGGCATTATACATCAACAACTTGCCCTAAACCTAGGACGCTTGACAGAATGGATGCCTTCCTACAGATACATTCCAATGTCTGTTTTAGAAAATGAAGATTACATCTTATATTGGGATGTGACTATCCAGACGGATCATTATTTCCGAGCCAATCGACCTGACATCGTGATGCGAGAGAAAAAAGGTGGAAGAGTCTACATCATCGACATTGCTTGTCCGCTTAACCGAAATTTGCAGACAACCTATACAACCAAGATTCATAAGTATAGCGAGCTAAGGCATGAAGTTAAGGCAATATGGAGGAATGTGAAACATGCATCTATTCATCCTATTGTGATTTCAGCTACAGGCAATGTGCACGCGAAATGCACTGAACATCTTGAACATTTATGAGTCAGTAGGGTACTGGCGGCAGCTCAAAAGGCGGTTTTATTAAACACCTGTCGCATTGTAAGAAACTTCCTAGACCATCAGGAAGCAAGTGACTAAGAACCTATGGCGTGATACATGGTAGCTCTAAGAAAGCATCCAGAGGCGACTGGTGTCACCTTCAACACTCACAGCCGCTGTGTAAGGATAACAGCGACAAAGCCGAACTGCAAACTACACCATGCTTCTAATTTTGTGCCTACATCATCGACGTGAATGATTTCAAACAACGTATTGAAATAACTTATAACATCCTCATCTCGTCAGTCACTTGACTTAGTCCGTGACTATGACGAAAAACCCGGTTCACCCGAGAAAAAGTTTGAAAAGAAAAAAATAAAACAGCTTCAAGGTTATTTCTTATCTAAGGCATGCCACGTAAATACTTTCACTGTGTGAGGTAAGCCTGTGTGCGTGTGTCTGTGTGAGGCTGGCATGGAGGCCGTGTTGCTCAGCTTCTAGAACATTCTCGAGGGATCCTGAAGCTTCTAGAAGATTCTACAGCTCATGATGACGTCACAGTAATATTGAAAAATTGTGCCAGCTAAATTCATACAAACAGCTTCAAGGTTATTTCTTATCTGAAGAATGTTGCGTAAATACTTTCAAGTTTATATTTTGCATTGTCCAGGCAATTTCTACAGCGCCATATAGTTATTGTAAGAAAAACAAGGATGATGCATCGCTTCTGGTGTACAGATGAAATTTGATACGCAATTCAAGATTATTTCTTATCTGAAGAATGTCACGTAAATACATTCAAGGTTGTATTTTGCATTGTCCTGGCAATTTCTACTGCGCCACATAGTTATTGCAAGAAAAACAAGGATGATTCATTGCTTATGGTGTACAGATGAAATTTGATACGCAGGGTTATGCATGGCATCCTGTTTTGTCTATCAATTTGATTTATTGCTTCCTTACAGATATCATATTCAACTAAAAATTCATGTCTTCATTTAGCTAGCAAATAATCAGTGAGAAACATTCTTAGGCAGTCTAGAACCTTCTATAACTCAAATTATACTGCGTAATTTCTAAAATAGCATTTTAGTTCAAGGTTATTTCAATGACTCATTACATTTTGCGTTGCAAAAATTATATCCCCATACGTATCGTATATAATGTAGAATCTTCTGGAACTATGTTGCATCATATGATGCAATACTTCAAATTATACTGCGCAATTTCTGGAAAGATTGTGTCATATGATGCAGTACTTCAAATTATACTAAGAAACATTCTTAGGCAGTCTAGAACCTTCTATAACTCAAATTATACTGCGTAATTTCTTAAAAATAGTATTTTCGTAAACAAGTTCAAGGTTATTTCAATGAATCATTACATTTTGCGTTGTAAAAATTATATATTGCAAACGAGTCGTATATAATGTAGAATCTTTCAGAACTTTGTTGCATCATATGATGCAATATCTAGCAACATTGCGCAAGTCTCCAGAAAATTCGGTGGAGGGGGTAAGCGTCTATAAAAGGAGCTATTTCCTGTTGAGCTCCTCAATCCTCAGTCTGATAACAGACTTGTAATTTCCAACATACTCATTTAGTGTTGTGTATTGAAGTGTGTGACTTATATACTGTTCAGTGAACATTTTGATAATATCCCAAAAAATGGATTCATTGGATTGCAAGAATGTTGTCAGGATTTATGATGATGCTTATGACATTTTGCACGAAAATGCAACAGCTTCGGAGATCTTATACTGGAAGCATTTGTATAAAGCAAACAGTAAAACTAACGCAATGCAGGCGTAACCTAAGTATGCTAAGACATCGGTTATTTTTTCGGTCCAATTCCTTGTTCGACGTGAATTTTTTATTTTAGTTAGAGCATTTTCAATATCGTCTAGTGTTTGGCTGGCTTCTCTAATATTTTCAGATTTTACGTATTTTTGGAGAGGTATGAGTCTCTCTTTCAACAAGTCAAGATCGTTTTTGTCGTACGGTAGTACAATATCCTTAGTATATTTTATTTCCTTATATTCGCTCTTTAAGGGACTAATTTTCATGATTGTACCTTCGGTGCTGATAATACAACTTTCGGTACTAGTTATTTTTTGCGATGATACTAAATTAACGTGCTCATCAGAAGTTTTGCAAAGTACCTGTAGAGTTCTTGGTTTCTCGGGAATGACAATTTACGAATTCTCTTGCTCTAACTGTATAAACACAATTTTGTTGATCCTAAACGGGGAGAACTGGCAGTATTCTTGACTAAGTTTTTTTATACTTCTTCTAATTATTAAATTCTCACAGGAATTGGTTTCTGAAATTAAGTGTATCGGTTGCAATCTCTTACATATGTAAATCTTGTTCAGTCTTTTACAATTATTGATAGTCTGCTCGTCACTTGGTACATATAACGTCCTCTGATCATTAAGTAGTATATAATCATGTTCGGGAATTACTGCTAGGAATGTACTCTAGATTTTTTTTGGTATAGGGATCAGATGGTGGATTTGGTAATTTTCGGTTTCAAGTTGGGGAACTTTAATCGAGTACAATAATCGTTTGTTTATTATGCTTATACTGACTTGAGAAATATCTAAAATGTTCTGGAAATTCTCTTCTTTGAGAGGTATCTGATATTTTATATTGTTGTGTTGTTCAAAATCGTGTAGACTATTTAGAAATGTCCCGGGAGTCAATATCTGGGGATGTATGATACCATGCTTCCCATCATTTATTGAATCGATCAGAAGGTTAATGTCAGCGCTTAGCTCTTGCAATGATAATGTGCAAATGGTTATTTGATTATTTATAATTATACTTCGAGTATTAGTGTTTGTTTGATTAATTATTTTATTTAAGCGTTCTACGTTTGTTTTACTGTACAAGCTGAGTACCTGAATGTCGTGGGAAGCTGAATTTAGAATTTTTTAAATAATTTTGGTCTGATTGGATATGCTTGTAGCGAGTACTCTGTTATCTGCGTAAAGTTTATCTAATTCGTTGTTGATATATTCCAAATCTTCTTCCTCTAAGGTACCAAATAGAGTTTTAGAGATACTACCATCAAAATTGAAGAAGCCTCTTTTGATGCGGCGTGTTTCTAAGAGCTGGTTCAGGATCCTTTTATTAACGCCAAGACGATCGATTTGAATTTTTAGTATCTTTAGTTCAAACTGCTCAACACAGGCTTGACACATCTGATTGGCATTTTGATAGGCGTTATCGAGGTCGGTGAAACGTTGCTCAATTTGCGAGGGATCGACAGAAACGACTAAATGCCAGGTGTTATGATATAGTTTGGCGGGACCAATATCTTCTGCGTAAACGGTGGTATCGTCAAGTGATGTAAATATTGCCTTCCCAAAAGCGGACAGGATGAGCAGCAGCATTATCATCAATCTGCAAATCAGTAATAAAATGATTTTAATTGATTGGCGTGAACCTGCACTCTTTCATTGTCCAGAAGAATTTTATAATTATTGTTGTTTCCAATTTCTACTATTGTGGCGGGGCCTAGCCAATCCGCATCTAACTTTGATGTTTTTCGATTATTAAAAGTTAGGACCATATCTCCGATATCGAATATGGTTCGAGGGATAACTATGTGTTTATCTTGAATCTCCTTGTATTTTTGCTTTTGTTTCTCTATTTTTTGTTTAGCTTTGCAGATGTATTTCTCGTGCCGTTCTCTCCATAGCGAGACTAACTCCGAGTATTTTAAACTGGTTGTAGTTGCTAACACGGAGGGGATGTTAGCCTTACGTCCGAACGTTAGTTCGAACGGTGTAGATCCCGTCCCCTCATGTGTTGACGTGTGTCAACCATGGTTATTAACTTTAAATTTTCGTCGCAATCATTCTGATTTTCTTCCATTGCGGTTTTTATAAGATCTTTTACTACTGCATGCGCTCTTTCCAAACTGCCGTTACTCTGCGGGTGAAAGGTACTAGTTTTTATACTCTTGATTTTGAAGAGGTTTTCAAAATTCAACATTAGTTCCGAGACAAAATTACTACCCTGGTCAGTAAGTATGTGTTTTGGCGAAACGAAGATGTAAATATAATGACTCAGGAGTTCTGTGATAATTGACTCAGTTGTCGTGTCTTTCAGAGGTATGAGCATGAGATATTTTGTCAACTGGTCCTGCAATGATAAGATGTATTGATGGTGTTTTTGCGTGATGGGTAACGGGCCAAAAATATCCAAGGCTATCTTTTCATTGGGCTCTATAGGCGTATCGGGTATTGTTGCCTCTGCCTTTGGTCTAACGCGAGTTAATTTTTGCCTTTGACATATTGGACATCTTTTTACGTAGTTGATAATATCCTGTTCCATGTTATTCCACGTACCCAATTCTCTAGCTCGCTGTATCGACTTATTTTCTCCAAAGTGTTGTGCAGCCGTGATTCCATGACACTCGCGAATTATTGCTTCTCTTTCTTCATTAGTTAGCTCTCCGGTAGCATGTACGCAGAAGAGGAATTGTTGTTCGGGTCTTTCGCTTCCGAGAAAGTGTATCATTATTTTCAATCTCACCTTTTCTATAGGAGTTATGAGAGGATCTATGGCGTGTAAACGTACCCTCGTTAATTTGCGGTTTTTGCACATTTGACTTTTTTCGTCAAGGAG
>CAKNXH010049857.1:6476-16591 GCA_932178445.1 Andricus quercusramuli
CATTGTCTTGCTAAAACTGAAAGTGAGAAAATAAGGGGGGTGGGGCTGATTATGAAACTTTTTCACATGGATTTTCACTTCAACTTTTCTGAATTCCACATTGTCTTTTTTTTAATTGTAGTGACAATTAAAATATAAAAAAAGACTACTAACGTGCATTCCGAAAAACTGGAAGTGGAAGTGAGAGCGAAGAAGTTACATGATCGCCCCTTAGGCTTCCGCACCAATTCATTTTCAAAATTCCCTCATTTGTTCTACACTAGTTTTTATTTTTCCCTGACCATTATTATTCAAAAACCAGAATTCTGACCTCTTACCATTTTTAATGCAGAATCTTTCATAAATGAAATGAAAGGAATTTTAATAAAAAAAATTCATTCATTATTCTCAGGGCTACCACAGCCTAATTGACTTGAAAAAAGTAATTTCTTTTAATCCATCTGAATTCTGTTGCTGATAAGTCAGCTGAAATATTTTTTGAATGAAAAATATTTTTTCTGAAAATTTGTCTTTGATTTGAAAGTTCATCCTTTTTTAGTGGAAATATTGCATCTTTCTTGGACAAAAATGCAATTGTTTTGTTGAAAATTCAACTATTTCCTAGAAATTTACTTTTTGTTTAAAATTTGTATTTTTCTGTAGAAAAGTTTATTGAAATCCTTTTGGATGAGAATTCACCTCTTTTTTTGAAAATTTGTCTTTTTGATTTTAAAATTCACCTGCTATAGTAGAATTTTCATTTTTCTTGGACAAAAAAGCAACTGTTTGGTTGAAAATTTAATAATCTTGTTAAAAAGTCATACTTTTTGGTTAAAAATTCGACTATATATAGCAGAAAATCAACTTGTAGTTTACAATTCTTATTTTGGTGTTGGAAAGTGAACTGGAATCTTCTTTGGATGAAAATTAAACTATTTTTCTGAAGTTTTTTTTACTTCATTTGTTTTAAAAGAAATATCTCATCTTTGTTGCATAACAAATGCAACTGTTTGGTTGAAAATTCAACTCTTTTTTGAAAATTTGTCTTTCTGATTTCAAAATTCACCTGCTTTAGCAGAAATTACATCTTTCTCGGATCAAAATGCAACTATTTGGTTTAAAATTCAACAATTTTGTTGAAAATTCATACTTTTTGGTTGAAAATTCTGCTGTTTTGTTGAAAAATTAACTGTTTTCTAGAAAATTCAATTTTTGGTTAAATTTAATATTTTGGTGTTGAAAAGAGAACTGAAATCTTTTCTGGATAAAAATTCAACTATTTAACAACTTTTTTACTTTTTTATTAAGAATTCATCTGTTTTAGTACAAATTTCAGCTTTCTTGAATAAAAATTGGACTATTTGGTAGAAATTTCAACCATTTCGTTAAAAATTCATCTCTTTTGGTTGAAAAAATTCGTCTTTTTGGATGAAAAATCCAAATTTGTTCGTAGAAACTTATTTTTTGTTAAAAAATTCATATTCTGATCATGAAAAGTCAACTGGAATCTTTCCTGCATGAAAATTCACCTATTCTTTAATTTGTTTTCTTTTTAAATGGAAATTCATCTGTTTAAGAGTAATTTGATCTTTTTTGGATAAAAATGCAACTATTGGGTAGAGTATTGAATAATTTTGTTAAGAAGTCAACGTTTTTGGATAAAAATTCGTCTTTTTGGATTGAAAATTCAATTTTTTCTCGTAGAAACTCATTTCTTGGTTAAAAAAATATATTTTTATTGTGAAAAGTCAACTAAAATCTTTCATCCGCTTTGGTAAAAATGAATTTTTTTAAATAAAAATGCATGTTTTTGGTTAAAAATTATTCTTCCTTGCTTGAGTGTTTAACAATTTTATTTGAAAGATATGGTTGAATCACTTTGTTAAGAAATCATTTTTTTTTTAAGTTATATTTTTAATTGAAAATTCATTCATTTAAATAAAATTATGAACACACTTATCTGCAGGAATGATGTACAAAGAAGAACCTTCTCGTTAAAAAAAAAAACAAAAACTAAATAAAATTTGTTTCCCCCCCCCCCCCCTTACAAACTGCAGACATGCAAAATATTGGCTGCGCCGACCCTGTCTCAAAATCATTGAGATCTTCAGAAATTTTATTAAATCAATTGGAATCTCTTGAAATATCCTGAAACTTTATAGGTCCTGAACAAAAGTTTCATAAATACTCCCAAATATAATAAAACTTTCTGAAATCCTTTGAAGTATTTAATGCTCTCAAAAATACCTTGAATGTTACAATAATATTCTTAATTTTTTTAAATCCTTTGAAAGCCAATTAAAAACGCATGTCTTGAAAAAATTTCAGAAAAGTGAAAAAAATTGAACTTGTCTCTGCGAAAAATTCTATATTATTAACTCATCCTTCAAATTTCAGCATCCAGAGATGAAATCCCAACCTTTGTTCAAGGACCTGGAAAAAAGTATACATGAGGTGCAATCCATAAACTCAAAAGCTGTGCTGAAACCGTTTCCCTTAGCAAGTTTTGTAGATCCAGAATATCCATTATTATTTCTATTTTACAAAGGATCTTTGGATCATCCACCTTGCACGGAATCTGTGACTTGGTTCATACCTTCAATTTGTTTGCCTATTTACAAGAACCTGGTAAGAATATATATTCATTTGAAATATATACGGAAATGAGTTTGATGATTTATTTATGTACTGCTACTACTTGATATTCGTACATTTTCTTTCAGGCAAATGGATTCAGGAAAATAAAGTTGGACGGGGGAGACGTGTCGAATGTTAGACCTCTTCAGCCGCTAAACAAACGTCCAGTTACGATGGTGTTTACTCAGTAAGGGCACGATGGATAATTGTCGGTAAACGGCTGCGCTCGGGAAAGGTTTTCTGCAGTTTTTCACTCCCTTAGCTAAAGGTCTAAGCAAATGCGAGCGCCTCTGATAAAAATTCGTCTGCAGACGGTATAGGGTAAATAGTATGGATAGAGGTTTTTTGTGTGCAAATGTCTAAAAAGAATGTAAAAGTAAGCAATGAAATGAAATAAAGTCTTCGGTTGCATCAATAATTTCATTCTTTGAGTTATTTCAAGTATATACTTCCGTTCATGCACATCTCGCTATAAATTATTACTGATTTTTCCTCCTGTTCGAGACTTTTTCAGATGACTTCTAGATCTAAGGTGATATACGCTCGAAGCATTTCTTATGAAATTCCAGGATGTCAGGAAATATAATCAAATTTCGTAGACTTTCATAGAATTTCAAAATATTTCTATGAACTTAGAAGAATTTTCTCATAGGAAGTGAGGAATATCATATAGGGTTTCAAGGATTTAAAAACATTTTTAAATTTTTGTTTGCATTTCGGTGGGTCTACATTACTTTGCCAATTTTCACGGACTTTAGATTTCTCTGAATGAAAGATGCCATTCCTTCCCAATTTACCCTGAATTCTTATTAATGTATCCTGAACTATTTTTCAATCTTTTGAATTGTGAAGTTGTTCGTGAAATTGGAAGTGAAAATGAATGTGAAAAAGTTACATAATCTCTCCTTTTTTTTCTTATTTTCTGTTTTTTAAGTTCCATATTTTTGTAATGTTTCGTAGAAATAATGGATAACCAGTTACTGAAAGAAAGTATTTGATCTAATTAATATGCACTTCTTACCGTGAGCTACACTACAAATACTAGGGACATGATCTATTTCCTCAGCAAGTTTTTTATCCTCGCGGTTCAAACAAAAATTATTATCATCATTATTATTTCCAGTAATGAATCCATTAAATACTTAATAAATGTAAATTAGTGAACATTTTATCAATAAACTTATATACCGAATTGTTAACTAATATTAGAGTAATATTCTATCGTTTCACGAATGGAATGGTGAAAATTCAGAAATTTATTTTACCTACACGGAGAGAAGTAAACCAGAGCGGGTGCATTTTTCACCGTAACCGTTGCTGCGCCGACCACAAGAGTTCTGCAGAAAAATCATGTTGTGGCTGAGCAGCGACGGTGACAGTTGATGACGGAAATATTACTCCTACACCGTGATAGTCACTGCGCGCCACCGTGAAAGATTCTGCAGCGACTGTTGCGTCCGTCGCAGTAACAGTTACTGCCAGATTCCCGATCCGTTGCGGTTACCACCGTAATGGGATTGGACAGTCTGAAGTCTAACGATATCAATTGATCGTCGTCGCGCGTACTCGAATGTTTTTGTCTCGCTGTCACAAACGTCGAAATTTATTATATTTTCGAGTCATTGTTTGTTAGTTTGTGAGTTAAGCGTGTAAGTGGCAGAGCCCAAAATCTGGCTTTTGGCTATCAAATGAGCCTTCAATGAGCCCTTAATTATGGCAAAGGTCTTACGTTTTCTGGGCAAAGTGGTAGTTCCAGGTTTACCAACATCGAAAAAAACGGCGCGCGCAGTAATGCTTGCGGAATAAACCGTACCTATCACTGCGAGTGGCGTAACTATAGCTACGCTGCGTATTACGGTCACGCTCCAGAACGGTTGAGGTTCGCCCGCAATGGTTCATGCGAGCGCAGCAACAGCTTCTGCTTCCCTCCCACTCGCAAGTTCTGCGCGACGGCAGCGGACTTGGCAGTAACGGTCGCGGTTAACTCCTCTCCGTGTATGAAAGTCATTAGGTAAACATATTTCCGAATTCTTTGGCAAATTCGGTAATTAAACAATTATTCAACTTTCCTTGTCGATTGTTTTCGATATCAAATCGACATGAAAAAACTTGCATCAACATTTTTCGTTTCTATACAAAAATATTGTAAAAGGTATTAAAAACTTTTTCAAAATTGTACTAACTCGCTCGTAAAATGAGACTGAACAGAATAGTCACTTTCCGGTATTGCAGGATCATTTTAAGATCCTGCGTATTCTAAAGTCCAGCAGTATAATGATTGATTTGTAAAGTCTATAAATCGGATGCCATTGTAGGCCAAAAAAATTATCTCTCCTATCTTGTTTTCTAGAAGTTTGTTATGCCTGCCATTGTGTTATGAATTTGGTAGTAGTCTTATTGGTCATCCGGAAACATATAAGAATTTTTCTTCGGGTATTCTTTTTTATATATGAGGCTGACAATTTTTTGACACCTGTACAGGTCTCACATTACATTATCAAAAAAATAATTGTGCGAAAACAGTCGTAAGGAATAACAAAATAAACACATATTTTCTTGTATTCTATTAAGAAATTCAGATTTTAACCGGGGCTTATGATACATAGACTACATAATTATATAATAACCAAGTCAAATATTGAGAGTAATGTGGATAATCTGCAAAGTTTTCCTAGAATATGAATGGTAACTTTCGATCTTTGAACTATAAAAATCTCGCTTAGTTCTGTGTTAACTGAAACTACGGAAAAATGATTTCTATGCCTTTTTCGAACGTCCGTGTAATTATTACCTATGTAATTCAAAGTCCAAAAATTATAATTTTGTTTGGCGTGGGTACAAATTTACCATTTCCTACAAACAATCGAATTTTTTCATCGGCAGGAAAAAGGTATCTTGGAAACTGGAATTGCCGGTGCCCGGAGAAGTCCGGGGAGGTGAATGTTGTCTGGGACAAGAAGAAGAACCAGAATTACGTTCGCTATGAGGATTCCATTCGGCCTGTAGTGAATCGTAATTTTCTGAAGCTCTAATAAAACTTTGAGGGAAGATTGGATGTTTTTTGCCTACTGGACAATTTCGCAATTCATCTGGGGTCAAGTAATGGACTGCGCCGCTCATCATATTTATTTTGACTCTCGAACGAGCTTTATTTGTCCCATACATTCCGTGAAGAACCCCGCTATGCTCTAATATTGCACAAATATCCCCATTGGATGCTGATAATACAATCTTCTCTTGGGCTGTCACGGGAATATAGCTTTTTTCTTCTGTTCGCAATCTGATTGGTTTACCAGGAGGAAAAACGTATCTTCGAAATTCAAATCGTAGGTTCCGATTTGTCAGGGGAATAAGCCGAATATATCCAAGTTGTCCAAGTGCGTATCCAAGTATTTTAGGAGAAGGAGGCCTACCAGGAGGCGACCTGTCCCCGGCACGAAAAGGAAGCTCCTGAGGAGAAGCCCGGTCAGGTGAATATTGTCTGTCAGAAGGGGAAGAACCAGGGCGACGTTCTTTATTAGGATTCCATCCAGACTGTAATGAATCGTCATTTACTAAAGCTTTAATAAAATTGTAGGGGAAAATTGGGTTTCGTTTGCCTACTGGACAATCTCGTATTTCATCTGGGGTTAAATTATCAACTTCGCCGCTTATTGTATTCATTTTGATTCTCGGACGATTTTTATTTGTCGAATATATTCCACGAAGAAGCCCGCTATACTCTAATATTGCAAAAATGTCACCATTGGATGCTGAGACTACAATATATTCTTGGTTTGGCACGGCACCATAGGTATTTTCTTCTGATCGCAATCTTATTGGATAACCGGCAGGAAAAACGAATCTTCGAAATTCGAATCGTAGGTTCTGATTTGTGCGGGGAATAAGCCGAATGTATCCAAGTTGTCCAAGTGCATATCCAAGTACTTTAGAAGAGGGCAGCCAACCAGGAGGAAGAGTCCGGTCAGGTGAATGTTGTCTATCAGAAGAAGAAGAACCAGGGTTAGGTTCGCTATTAGGATTCCATTCGGACTGTAGTGAATCGTTAGTTGATGAAGCTTTAATGAAACTTTTGGGAAAGATTGGGTTACGTTTTCCCACTGGACAATCTCGCCTTTCATCTGGGGTCAAATTATCAACTGCCCCGCTTATCATATTCACTTTAATTCTCGATTTAGATTTAAGTGCCGCATATATTCCTCGAAGAATCCCGCTATACTCTAATATTGCATAAATGTCACCATTGGATGCCGATACTACAATATGTTCTTGGTTTGGCACGGGAACAAAAATCTTTTCTTCTGTTCGCAATCTAATGGGATAACTAGCAGGAAAAACATATCTTCGAAATTCGAATCGTAGGTTCTGATTTGTGCGGGGAATAAGCCGAATGTATCCAAGTTGTCCAAGTGCATATCCAAGTACTTTAGAAGAGGGCGGCCAACCAGGAGGCAACCAGGCTTCGGTATGGAGATTAGTCTCCTGAGGAAAAGTCCGGTCAGGTGAATGTTGTCTATCAGAAGAAGAAGAAGCAGGGTTAGGTTCGCTATTAAGATTCCATTCGGAGTGCAGTGAGTCGTTAGTTGATGAAGCTTTATTGAAACTTTTGGGAAAGATTGGGTTTCGTTTGCCTACTGGACAATCTCGCATTTCATCTGGGGTTAAATTATCAATTTCGCCGCTTATCATATTCATTTTAATTCTCGTATGATTTTTATTTGTCGAATATATTCCAAGAAGAAGCCCGCTATACGCTAATATTGCAAAAATGTCACCATTGGATGCTGAGACTACAATATGTTCTTGGTTTGGCACGGCACCATAAGTATTTTCTTCTGATCGCAATCTTATTGGATAACCGGCAGGAAAAACGAATCTTCGAAATTCGAATCGTACATTTAAATTTTTGCGGGGAATAAGACGAATGTATCCAAGTTGTCCAAGTGCGTATCCAAGTATTTTAGGAGAAGGAGGCCTACCAGGAGGCGACCTGTCCCTGACACGAGGAGGATGCTCCTCAGGAGCCTGAGGTTTACGTCTAGAAGAAGAAGAGCGACAGTGAACCGGGCGGGGAGTATCAGGGCATTTTCCGCTTGACTGCAAACTTAATTCTGCGGAAAGAAATAGCGGATTCATGTGTCTGCTTGAAAACATTTCAAAAGGAGCTTGATACTTTATTCTCTTTTTGGTATAAAGTACTTTAAAATTATAAGTAAAGGATTCTGTGAAGAAAAGTTGTGCCATGAAAATATCAGGTTAAAAAAGATTGAAGCTCACTATGTTTGAGTTCAACACAACTCATTGTTTTGTTTTTCTTTCTGAAACTTATTCTGAATTCGTTAAAAATCACCTGGAGTTATCATGAACTTAATAAAATTCTTTTAAATTATTTCAAGTTCACAAGAAAATAACTCCGACAATAATTAATGCAAGTTAGTCACTTCTAGATAATTTCAGTACCATTTTGGTTTAGAAATTATCATGGTGTCTAAGAACTGTGTTCGAAACAAAATCTCATTCGCGAAAAACTACTTCTTTTTCCAAAAATGTAACCATTTTGTTGAAAAAATGAACTATTTGGTTCAAAATTTGTCTCCCTTGCTTGTAAATCCAACTCTTTGTTCATAAGACCGAGATTTTTATGAAAAATCAAAAAATTAATTCCTTCGTGTTCTATTGTCTCGCCAAAACTGCATCTTTATTGGTAGAAAATGATCTTGTTGTTCTAAATTGAGATTTTTTTATACTATCCTCGATAATATATTTATCTTGCGTTTCGCTTTTCGTCTCTATACTTCTCCAATATTTGTGCACAGACTTTTTAAAGTTAAAGAACGAAGCATCGACAACTGTAATGTGGTGATTGTGAATTCTCTTTTGTTGAAGCTATTTCGGCTTAAACGAACACATTCGCATCACGTGTCTCGTGCTTTGCACTCGATTTTGTCCAAAACGCGAACTTTTCTACATTAGGTTCAACACTATTATATCAAAATTTATATTATATTTATTTCTATGCTTCAGCTTGGGATTGCTAATTTAGATATTGCAAAATAATGTACAAATTTCATTTATCATCATAACTTTAATATTTCTTTCTTGTTTTACATTAAATTTTATCCTAAATTTTATATTATTAAATTTATATTATTTATATAATAATATAATATAATAATATATAAGAATAATATAATAAAATTTAATTTATATTATTAAAATTCATAATGTGCATTGTTATTGAAACAAAAGTATTTGCATTGTCTTGTTTTTATGATTTAAAAAAGTTCGCATCCTATAAAAATATTTTGTTATCAAACATTTTATTGTAACATGTGTCGTTTTTGCATATACATAATTTGTTTATTTTTAATGTTATTTTTTACGATTTCAACCAAAAATACGCATTCTAGCGTAAAATGGTTCTAACGAAATTTTTATAACAGAATTTTATAACGAATTTGTAGAACATTTTTGGTTGAACAACTTTTGTTTTCTAATTGCTTTCGTCTCTTGTTTGGTTTTTCGAAAAAGTTTATTTTTTTATTTGTAATGCTACTTTTCACGATTAGAACAAAAGTTACGCTTCCTTGGAAAAATTATTGATGAAAAATTTTGAAAGCTCTTCTTTGTGTGAGCCACGTTTGTCTAAAAATTTAATTCATTTATTTTTTATTTTATTTTCGGAGAATAAAACAAAAACTACGCGCCCTATCAAAAAGTGATTGCTAACAAATTTTTAGATCTTTTTTGAATGCACAATTTTTGTTGACTCATCTTGTTACGTACTTTGCGTCGGTTTTCCAAAGATTTAATGTTTCTATTTTTAATGCTATTATTTAAAAATAAAACAAAAACAACGCATCCTATATTATGAACTGATCGATGACAAATTTGTGGATCTTTTTTATATACACAATTTTTGTTCCATCATCTTTTTTCATACCTTGCATAGTTTGACCGCTAAATGGATTTTTTGATTTTTCAATATTTTTTTGTGCTATCAAAATTTCAATTTTTGATTTTTCGAAAAATTCAAGAAGTTTTTATGACAATATTGTAGGTTATTCAAGAAGCAACATTTTTCTCCTCTTGACTTTTTTTTCATATCGTACCTTTTATGGCTTAAAATGTTCATTTTCGTTTATTTTTTGGAATTTTTTAAATGCTATAACTCCAGTAATTTTCGTTTTATCAAAAAAGTCATTAGGAAAAACATTGTTCGTCTTTTTGAGTACTATTAGTATCCTTTCATCGAAGTTTTAAATATTTGAATGAACTTGAAAAAAAACGAACTTGACCTTTATTTGATGACACCTGAAGATTGTACCAAAGCCCAATCAACTCTGTCAATTCTTTCGCAAATCATCGTGCTGACAGACTGAAAATCTACATACAACCACAAATACATACAAACATACACACATAAAGACACACATTCGCGAAAACCTGTTTTTTGGGTTCAGAATGTCTCAAAGCGTGAAAATTTGGCAAAACGGGGG
>CAKNXH010049857.1:16991-49693 GCA_932178445.1 Andricus quercusramuli
GGGGGGGGGGTCAAATTTTACACAAATCTAATAACTTTTCTGATAGGAATGTGAATTTTTTTTTCTTGCATCACAACTTCGCCCAACCGCAAGATATTAATCATTATTCAAAAATTTCAAAAGATTCTAAAACATTTAACAGAAATTTTAAGATTTCACGTAGATTCTGCATACACTAAACAGCTTTCTGGAATTCACCAAGATTTCCAAATATCTCAAGGATTTCACAAAAATTTCAAATATTTAAATATGTGTTAAATTCTTTGAAGTACAAATGACCAGAAACTATACCTATCTTTTTACATTTTTGTTTCATATATTCTGTTGTTGTAATTGGCAAAATGAATTATTAATAAAAACAAAGCAACATACTAATAGAGTGAAGTTAAATCTTTGAAAAAATTGTAACATAGTTGTGTTTGATATGAAATTAATCAGTAATGAACAAACAAGTATAATATGTAATCAGATTTAGACTTCAACTATTCATTAAAGAACGCTTATTAGCATTAGCGCCTCAGAGTGGTAAAAGAACGGTCCCGCGAGCTGTCCGCTCTGCTAGCGCACATCTGTTCCGTTCCTCGGAAAAAAACGAGGCGTGGAACGAGAAACGACGCCACGAGACGAGGAAAAATGAGACGAGGCAGAACGAGACGAGAAATACCGAGACAGCTGGTATGTCTTGCCTCGACCCGTCTCGTTCCTCAGGATTTCTTGCTTGGGTGCAACAATAGATGGAGGTCATAATTTTTGACGATATAAATATACAAATGGCCATTATATAAAATATAATGAAAATGATAGTTATATTATATTTGTATATTCACCAATAGAATTAAAGATGACCGCCAGAGTGAAAACGAAAGCATAGACCATCCTCATTTTGGCAATGTAGAGGAAAACTGATTATTGCTACAGCGAATAAGTGCGTTAAGAAATGTAACTAAAGAATATTGCATTCCATCATCAGAGTACAAATATGTACGTAAGAAGTCGTTATCTCACCTATATGTGAGATGACTACGTTATTAGTTTCAAGATTGTCCTTCAGAGATAATTAGATCATCTTACATTTATGTACTGTCCAAATAAAATTAAATATTCTAACCGGAAAAGAAGCAAAAATTACAATTTCCAAGGTTTTTGCCTTGAATAAAAAAATGCACACGTAATAAGTGTGAGCAAAGGACAATAACCCACTGCAACACATTAGATTTAATGAGATATGTACCTAGTTTACTTTTGAAATGAAACCACTATAGATTTCATTTCAGTCAAAATCCTGCTCAAATACAAGAAATTGATTTTTTCAAAGAAAACAACGCGCAGTATGTAAAAGTATTGAAAAGAAAAATCTTCGAAAAAAGTTTCAGAGCCAGAATCGTGTGAATTTTTCGACTAATTTGGAAAAAATCGACTTTTCGATGTTTAAAGTTGAACTACCTTGTCAAAAATTGATTTTAATAATTGAAGATCCACGTGCTTGGTTGAAAATTAATCATTTTCAGTTCACAATTCAACAATTTCATTTTAAGTTTATATGTTTTGTTTGGAATTCTTATTTTTTGGTGGCAAACTAATCTCCTTGATCAAAAATTCAAATACATGCTGCAAACTTGAACTACTTTATTGAAATTTCATTTTGTCGATTGTGTAGAGAATTCTATTTTTTTCGAATCTCTGGCACTATGCGTGTCGCTAACTATTCAGTATTTTTTTAAAATTAAGAACTTTTACATAATCTTCACTATGGATTCAGATTTATTTCATCAATATAAGAGAATATTAATTAATGAGCAACATAGTGAAACAGATTCGGTAAAAATAAAATATTCTGCATCATTTCTAAAACAAGGAGAGAGTGATATTAATTTTGCAAAGAATGGGAAATCGTCTTTCAAAAAAAGTTTCACTCTGAACATCCATTTACTGCGTCAATAATCTCAGAAAGTTATAGATTTTCACGATTCACAGCGTTTAGAAATTGTTTAAATGAATTGAAATTCCCTACATAGTTACCAAACATCTTAAAAAAAAATATATTGCTCATAATATTCGTTGATTGTGCAATGATTTCCAAAAAGTGATTTTAGAATCTGAAATTGAATGCACGTAAAAGTTTAATAACTCTGAAAGAGCACTAAACACACTCAACCTTAGAAACATTCTAATGGTTTCATTTGAACGAATGGAGATTAAGACATTTACAAGTAAATACTGACAAATTAATATGCTTTCAAAACTAAATAATTCAAAATCTGAGGTCTCGAGGATACTGAATATCATAATTTATTTTGAATCTTTTAATAAACGTTTTTTCAGCGCTATATCAAAATATGTGGCCAAAAAATCTATGCAGTTTTTCAAATTTCTGGTAGCAATTTTCGCACTTGTGGAGGATTTCAAAGTCGAAGTATTGAAGTATGAGGGTGTAATGTTGAAGAATGTTTCTGTCTTTGACTCAAAATTCTGCGATTTTTTCACGCAGCATTTCCTAGATTTTGGCACGATCAGCTTAGACTCGGTAGCTGGGCAAGTTTCATATAAAAAAGGGTTCCTAAAATCAGCGAAATAATAAAACAGCATTTTCAATTATCGAACTTATAATTTATTTAATTCTTGATCCTTGTGAATGTAAGGAAAAGCTTGATTGAACAATTTTGAATGTTGTACCCTTTCGACCAGTGGTGTCAGAACGCAGATATCGCTGACATGCACAGTAGAGCTTTCTGTGTATTTTTAGATTGACATGATTGACGCATGGATCTAAATAACCTAAAAACACACAAAAATGACCACTGCGCATGCCAGAGATATCCATTATATATATTTATTGTAATACTACCAAGAATTTATCACTAATGATTCTGAATTATCGCTACCCATCTTATGCAACTTTGAATAGGTCCTGATTTTTCGTATTTTAAGTAAAAATGATCTGTATCTGACTGGCCTCTTTTTTATTCATTTACTACATTGAAAATTACACTTTATAGCATACGTACGAACATCATGCAGCAGTCAGAAGACTCAAAGGCGCAAAACTAGAGGAAACCAAAAACTTAATAAATCTGGGACGTGGAAGAAAATTATTACAGCAGAAGATTTTTGAAGAGACTGAGAAGCGGCCTACCTACAAGGACTTGAGTAATAGTAGCTGACGAACACAAACATTTCAAAGGAATGTATTTCTCAACTGCAGATATGAGACAAACTATGACAACCTGGCCGACCATAGTATTTATTGACGGGACGTACAAATTAACAGATCTTGGTCTAACTTTAATGATTTTACTTGTTGAGGATGCCAACGGATGCAGTGAGGTAGTAGGTACTGCATTAGATGCCACTAAAGATTACGAAATAATTGATTGGATGTTGACTTGTTTTAAAACTGAAAATGCAGAAGCGTGTAGTAAAATTAAATGCTGTATGAGCGGCAAAGATCTTCTAGAAAGAATGGTATCAAAGGAATTATTTCCCGATGCTGCTATCTACATCTGTGTGTGGCACACACAGCGAACTTTCAGTCGTCAAATAACAAAGGAAAAGATGCAAATACCCAGCGAAGAGAGACTACATTCACTGGAATTGATCTCTAAAATGGTCTATAGCGACTCAGAAGAACACTACGACGAACTATATGATCTTTTTTCTACCTCTGTACCAGAAACTGTTCGCAATGTTCGCACACAGCTTCATGACTTGGCTTGATTCGCACAAATTTGACAAGGACCACAAAGCGGCAGATGCGATTTCAAAAAGGTCAGCTAAGGGTTATGGAGAAGCGAGCGAGTATATAGATACCTTGCCAAAACGTTGGCATCCGTATATTATTACACAAATAAATTTAAGCAATAATGCGAGGGTGCTTAGCAAAGAAGTTAATTCGTACCGCATTCAGTCATCACAGGGCGTTATTAACATCACAACCCAAGAATGTGAATGTAGAGACTGGCTCTCCAAACTGATGCCATGTAGGCACATTTTCGCTCTACGAAGAGTTGAGAAGTTACCTCTGTATGACAAAATGTTATGTGAAGAACTATTAACTAGAGATTATTACATTCACAATCAAAGGTTATTCAGAGACTTTCACAAGAGTCAAACACTGATATTGATGAAAGTAGCAGTATTGTAAATGTTAGTGAGAATCTAGGAATGCCCGCGGTAGTTCAGACTAGTCGCAATAATAATTTAAGTTATGCGGGACAAAGGACGAATGCGTCATTTATTACTCATAACCTAAATAATTGGATGGGTGTATGTTCCAACAAGCAGTATTGTCAGAGATTGGATTTATTGAAAGAGCTTGATGAGTGCTGGAGAAATGGTACAGAAGTTATCTTAACAAGAGTTCTTAGTGAACATGATAAGAGTAAATTAGATTCTAGCGCTGTCAGAGGTACTCCTCCGGTATTTATTACAAATGAATTTGTGGCACAAAATGGGATTCTCGTGGGGGAAGGATTTTTTTTTCTTTAGAGGAGGTGACAATGCATTTACGCACATAGTGTGGGACTCGACCTAAACATGGTAATACCCACTAAACTCACCTCGTCTTCCCGCCAACCCATGTTCCCGGAATCCGCTTTCGCATTACTTCAGGAACATGTGGGTAAGGGCACTAAGTCGTGCTTCGACTTCCATCTATTTCAGCCAGCTTGGCATCTCAACACTTCTCTCCCAAATAAGCTGCACGCATCGTCCTCAGTGGTGTGGTGGTACCACAACCCGGGCTCGTCGGCCTTCGGCATCTTGGTTGGGTATGATCTGCTACTTGCGTCGTTCATCCGGCTTCTTCGAAGAGGCGGCCTCCCTGAACAACGCGCACCGCATTGTCCACGGCAGATGGTCGGTCCGGGGTTTCTCTTCTTTGGCGGCGCAAAGGTAGCACTGCGGCGTACTTTCACACGCCGTAGCCCTATGGCCCTCCTTGCCGCACCTCCAGCAGGCCTGGGTCCGGTCCGGACCCCTGCATCGCGCCGCCATATGGCCAAAGCCCAGGCAGCGGTAACACCTTATACATTCTGTCTTCCTCCGCACACGACAGGACACCCACCCCACTTTGAGATGTCCCGTGCGGAGAAGTCTTTTAGCCAGATCCTCTTCCATTTCGACGTAGGCCCTCACATTACCTCTGAAGGCCTTCCTCGTCATTGACACCTGTAACTCTCCAGCTGCTGCCCTTTCGAAGTGTTTTCGGACAGCAGCCTCCACATCCTCTGCATCTGTGATTAAGTCGAGGTCCAGGACCTCGACTTCGATGCGGGGAACGAGGTCATGCACGCCCCCCTTACTCCTAACGGCATCCTTGATGGCCGCGGATAGCTTTGATCTGCCATTCGCAGCCGGCCGTACCACCACAAGAACCTCTCCCCTACGGGTCTGCCTGATACCCCTGATATTTACACCATGGGTGTCCGGCTTCGCCTTTTGTTTGAGGTTCCTGAGGACCTCCGCATAGCTCGAACCCTCGGCTGGTCTTATCAGGACCGCATCCGGTCGAGCTCTCCTTTGTTTCTCCTTCTTCGTGGATGCGGGTGCAGGAGTGGTGCCCTCCACATCCACACCCTTTAGGGTCGAGGACGCCACAATAGGACTGCGGGTCCTCAGCTTCTTCACCCTCTGTTGGACTGCGTTTGCCTCAACGGGACTCATTGAAGGCTCTCGTTCACGCTTCACAAATTGGGTAGTGGGCTTCTTCAGTTTGAGTCCCGCTCTGGCTCGTGTCTCCTCTCATCTTTCTTACATTCTGCAGTTCCTTTTTTCCTGCCTCCTTTCCAACGTACTTTATCGAGTCTTTATAATTTGCGTCTATGAACCGCACGTTCCATTCCAGCTTCCCCGTCACTCTCCGCGCCTTTTCCAGTTCATCCCTAATGGACATGAACATATTTCGTTTGGAGTTGCAGAATTTTTGCATCTCCTCCAGCACCTCTTTAAGTTCGTCAATGAGTCTTTGACCCTGCTCTACATCCTTGTTCGCCTCCATTATATCCTGTTTGGCATTAGTCTTTTGACTCTTGTCAAACTTCTCCACTACGTCCATCTCTCCCTCCAACTCCTCACATATACTCCTGTTGAAATTTGTATTAGTCGCCATTATAATTTTCACGAGTAGCTAGGGAAATAAACGTCCACCCCCGCAGAGCCCCACATGCGAGGGCAAGGTCTGTGTACTCTAGAAGGCGACCTGGTATCCTAGAGATACCGTTCGCGACACCACTCCCCTGGTGCCATTCAGCCTTCGGCACGGTGGATTAACGCCTTGACTTGGAGGTTTTTCCTTCGGGACCATCCCTGGACATTTGCCTGCGACTGCTTATCAAGTAGTGTAACCGTTTTCAGCAGAAACCCTCGGTACAGGGCCGCAACAGGAAGCGGTCGTGGTTTTTTCTCGGTGTGTCCTTTACCCAGTCTGGTTGGTCCGCATGGCCTCTTTTATTTCAGCCCTACCCTTTGTTTCCAGTGAGCATTCCCCTATCCGCCACCCGGGGACGCGCCACGTATGGGTTACAGACTCCCACTGTGGTGTGGGTGAAGGAATAGATGGTGTGATGGAGGATGTAGCTGTAGAAGAGTTCGCGAATTATATAGTTTCTCCTGTAATTGTTAATGAAACAGCGCAAAAAAGAGCACCAAAAATATTAAAACATGATTAAGTCATTGGTTTTAATTAATTAGATTCTCACATCAATTATATAAAGAAAGAGAGGATATACAGGGTGTCCACGCCAGGGTTTACCCAAAATTATGCAGCCCGCTGTACACGGTCATAAGAATAGTATTGGCGTGTAAGGCGGGTTGCATAATTTTCGGTAAGCCCAATATTTGGATAATAATATCAATTAAACGGTCGCAAATACTACCAACAACTACAAGCAATTGGGTTGCGAAAAAATCGACAGGTGAAACTTCCTGTACCATTTATTAAGCCTAAAGAAAAAGGGAAGATATGATGTATTTGAAGTTGGGTTATATCGCGCGATAATGTGACTGCAATGTTCAATGGCGATTATTTAGTTCAGGAACGAGACTTAGAAATGCGTCCAGAATACACAAAGCACTCAATACTGGATGATGTACTTGATCTAGAAATTGAAAAAAAATACATGACGAAATCCGCGTTTGAATGCTTGAAAAGAACTGTAGAAATTAGGAAAAAAAGTCTAGAATGAGAATGTGTTGAGTGTAATGATCCTTGAAACGCTCACTGTATCTCAAATCGAAAAAAATTAAATTCACGAAGCTCGAAGTCCTTATGAATCCACTCAAGTATTGGGGTGGGGGAGGGGAGAATTTGTAGCCGAGTAATGCCAGACTATCGTTGAGAAATAATCCAGAGTTGTTCTTCCTATCATTTTACTTGCCTAGCCATCCATTAGACCACCTCCTGGAGCCTGAAATTGTTCTGGTTGATCAGTGCAGAATTTCCTTTAGTAACCGTTGGTATCAGCCAACACACAACTTGACTGGGGTGGAAAAAGAAACTAGTCATGCTTGGAATTGGTGAAGCAATTTCTCATCCTGAAGTCTCGAAAAGGTAATAAGCCAGGTAGATGAGTCGTTCCGTATTCTCAGTAACTGGTAGGGTTTCTTTCAACCTGGCCATTATCCTAACGTGATTCTTCTAGTCGAGAATCAGCTAGATCAGCAGCTACTTTAAGACGGGCAGACGACAGTAGGTGCCAAGGCGGGGAATTCAAATGGCATGATATGTATTATTTTTTTGAGTCATCAGGTTTTGAGTCCTTATTATTAAAAATCTTAAATTTAGTCCTAGACATGGAATAACCGTACCACAACCGCGGTTTCTCACCTCTGTTAAAAAATCTAGAAATTTACAAGAAGTCTCCAAATTTTAGCTAGATTCTAATTTAGTAGAATTTGTGAATTGCAAGAATTTTAAAACATTACAAAGCATTGGCATAATATAAAATAACAAAGAAGTGTTTCAAATTGTAAATCTTTTGTTACATTCAATGATTCTTATTGAAAATAAACCATTTTTGGTGAAAGATGTCTGCATAACCTTAAATTCTTACACAATATTTGTAAATATTCTTTGAGAAGTAAAAATAATAATCAATGATCAAAAATGGTTGAAAGATTCTAAATTTTGTTGCAATTATAATTTTTTCTTTCGTAAATATGGGATCATATGCATTAAGATCACGACGTGATATCTTGTAGCGGGCATTCCCGCCTCTTTCTCGCAAATTTCTTGCAAGTGTGTGTTTGCGAGTCTTAAACTATATTACAAATTAAATTTTTTTTAAATTACCGATGAGGTTTTACACAATTATATTACAACTTACTTATAATTATTAAATATATCGAAATTTAACACAAATATAATAAATAAAATTTCAGAGTCGGTAACTTTCACGCTCGGCTACTTTCTCACTGTAGAATATCGTAAGATAATTGATTAAATAATTTTTCATATTTATCTTATGACAAAATTTTTTGCGTATAAGAAATTAAATTTATCTCATAATAATTTGTATTATTTTTATTAATTAACAATGTTTAGAAAATTTTTACACATTTTACACATGATTTTCATATACTAATGAGGGTTGTAAATTAAATGTTTTGAAGATTCATCAATTCAGTTGAAAATTTGTCTTTTTTGGTGGAAAATTAATCTTCCTGATGGAAAATACATGCGCTTGGTTGAAAATTCAACTTTTTGGTTGAAAATGATCTTTTTTGTGAAAAATTAATATTTTCGGGTTACAGAATTTAACTGTTTTGTGGAAAATTCGTGTCTTTTGGAAAATATTAAATGTTTTTTGATAAAATTACAACTGGTTAAAAATAAACGGTTTTGTTGAGGATTCAACTATTCTATTGAATTTTTTCATCAATTCAGAATTTTTTTCTTATAAAATGAAAATATTTTTGGATTAAAATATCAGCTATTACATTTTTTGTTGGATATTCATATTTTTACATGAAAATTATACTATTTGGTTGAAGATAAACTTTTTTGTTGAATTTTGTATTTAACATAACCGAAATTTCAAACAATCTTATTTAATTTTCTCAATAATCTCAGGAAAATCATATTTATAAACCCTAAAAACAAATAAACATAAATTGAGAAATTATGCTAGTTTAATTTTATAAAATAAAATATAGAAATAAGTAATACAAAATCAAGCTAATTGATGCTAGTCAGAATGAAAAATAAGGGAAGGGAAATGTTAAAAGATAAAAATATTTCTACGTATTTGTATATTTCCAGGTTGTCTGGATCTGCAATTTTATTTACAATACATTCACATTAGGTTCGTTCATCGACAGTGCTGAGAAATGTCACGTAATGCGATCCTGTTAGATCTTCGAATAATATACATATGTATATGTGTACATATATACAATACGGGTGTTCCAGCAAGTAAGTGAGTAAATTTGAACAAAATGCAGCATTGACGAGTAAAAAGCAGAAAAATGCATTGCAAAAAAATTCGAATCTACAGGTTTAATAAAATATTTTACTCACACAGTCACGATTATTATTACAAACTGCATTCGTTTCAAAATAATATCAAATATTTCGAGCTTCAATTAAAAGCTTTTCGTCGATTAGTCATTAGAACGACCTGGATACAATCATACATCAACCATTCCAATTGTCAGAATTATCACCATTTTCTAATTTTACTAAATGAAGGACGAAAGCAGTTTCGAAAAAGTGCGACCAATATATATTTTTCTCCTTTGCTTCCTACCTTTTCCATATATTAATTCTATTTTTCTAAGTAATTTTTCTAATTAATTTTTAATTTTTAAATTTCCAAGATTCAAATTGTAATGAGAATCCATACAAATGTGGAAAAATATGCGAGATTAGGAAAATTACAGACAAAGATTTGTCAAACTGCCTTGAAATCGAGGCGATTCTTTGATTTTTATTCCTTATCCTATTCGAGTTCTTGTACATATTTGTTGTCTTTGAATTGAATTAAAATTTAGTGCCGCTTTTTAACGATATCGCGGTTGGATCTCGAGAAATTTAATATCAGTGACTGAGAGAACAGTTGAACTATTCTTCTATATAATAATATCATCCTAATATTTGTAATTAACTGTTTTCTCAGCACAAGGAAGAATCTTGTGATTGGCTTCTTACAATTCTACTCCACTTTATGATTTTTTTAGATGAGAGGAGACAGGAGGGACGAAATTCTGAGCGTTCGAAGATTTAAGCTTCGCATAGGTGCAACGTGTTATATAAAATGTAATAAAAAATTTAATTATTTCTTCTTAGCCTCTTCTTCGACAGCCTCATTTTGCTTTCTGAAACAGTCACCAACTGGGAAGAAATCCCAACATCTTTGCTGGTACATGTTCCAGACGTAGGTTTCCTGACCAGTGTATTCCGTGTCAGGTTTGTTTATCAAGTGCATCAAGAAGAACCTAAATTCAAAAGAAAATTTTACAGTAAATGCCAGATGATGAATTTGATCCTGAAATTAGATCAAAACAAGGAGATAATTAGTCAGATTTCAGGTTCAGGAAAAAACAGTAAGAGGTGGATAGAAAACTTTTGATGTCCTAATATTGATAATTGTTCAACAAGTGGGGAAAGTATTACAAACCAAATTAAAGCTTGAATATTCACTTATATTTTATACTTCACAACACACGTCAAGCCCTTCCTATGAGTTGTCGAAGAACATTTAAAAACCCATTTATTTAAATGTTGACAATTTTATTTGGTTATGTTGCTAAAAGGTATATAAAATTGATTTTTTATTCAAAAGTAGTTTGGCCAGTAAGAGTTACTTGTTTGTAATTGAAACATAAAAGTAAATAAATTATTTTGACAACCAAGCCTAATCTGTGAAGAATTTATTCATCTCGTACCGAATAACACGTCTCATAAAAACACGTTAAATATATTTTAGACGAAAATCAAGAAATTAATCATTTGACAGTTTTGAAGCCAAGACTTTGATGAATAGAAGGAACCAGTTGAAGAATAGCAAGTTACTAGTAAATAGGCTAATTATAAAACTCATTTTGAAAATTTCTGCCAGTAGTATAGCAACAGGGCTACGGTGGCTCCTAGTGACCAAACAAGGTTCTGTTCCATGCTTAGTTACCGACATCAGATCATTACCATCGGTCAGTAATGCAGATTCATAAATAAATTAGCCTCAATCGGTAATACCTCCTCCTCTTCCTGTTCTACATTCAGGATCGTGGCGGAGAAGAGGACGTGGACGTATTACCGGCTGAGGGTAAAAGGCGTATGAATCTGCATTACCGACCTATGGTGCTTATCTAATGTCGGTAACTCAGCACGGTACAGAACCTTTTTCGGTCGGTATTCATAAAAAAATACTGAAGAAGTTTTTTTGCTTTGAAACCCAGTCACTTTTTCTCCATTATTTAGTTCGTACTGGTATCAACTTCGTACTAGTTTCCCCTCATTTCCCCTACATTAGATTATAAGATTGCAAGATTTCAGGATTGCAAGTTTGAATGGGGTTGCAAAAAATTGCATGAGAATGCAATAAATTCCATGAATTATTTTAAATTCATTATAGAAAATCATTGTATGGAAAAAATTACATAGGATAATCAGCATTGGAATAATTAATAAAACAATATTGAAGTGTAATTAATGTCAGCAGTAGAGAAACTACAAAGAAACGATTCATTTCAGACAAGTCATAATAAATTATATAAAAGTATAAAAAATAGCGATTCGGCACAAATAAACTTTATACGGCGATAATCTGTGAATTTCCTGGATATCTTTAGAATCTCCTAATTTTAATTGAAACCCTTATGAAAACCTTTTGAAATCTCTTGGAATCCCTTGATAGATTCAGATATATATTTTAATTAATTAAAATCTCTTGAATCTGGTAAAATCCATAGAAATTTGTAAAATTTCATAAAATCTTCTAGCTAATTGGAGCTCCTTTAAATTTCAATCCTGAAGGTCTCTAGAAAAAACGTTAAAACTTCTAGAAATCTTTGAAATTCTTTGGAATCGTTGTGAATCCCTTGAAATTCAATTCAAATTTAATTCTTTTCCAAAGTTCTCTAGAAATTCCTTGAAATTTTTGAAAATCCTACAGATTTAAAAATATTGAAAAATTTATAAATAAATGAATAGAATTTAAAAATATATTAAAAAACATTTCGAATGATTCTTTGAAATCTCTTAAACTGTACGATAACTGGGAAAAATCTTCTCAAATTCTTCGATATGTTTCGAAATTTCTCGAATCTTTAATTCCATTTAAATCCATTCTCTTGAAAACATCGACATTTTTTAAAATCCTTTGGAGTCCTTTAAAACCTTCTGACATGTTTGGAAATCTTCAAAATTCAGTAAAATTCTTATGAAATCTAACGAAACCGCTAGATATATCTGGAGATCAGTAGAAATCTTACAAAATTCTTTGAAATCATTTTAACCTTTTTTAATATCTTGTAGTTCTTTGGAACTCCTTGAAATGCCCGGAAGTTTTTAGAAATCTTTGAAATGCCGTGAGTTTCTATGAAATCTGACGAAATTGCCTAAAATCCATTAAAATTCTCCGGAATTCTTTGAAAATTTTCAAAATTTGTCGAAATCCTACGTTGAATAAATAAATGAATCATTTGTTTGTACTTTATCAATTGCATGCATCAACTTTTTCAATATCTTGACATTCTTTATTTCTTGACTGATTCCCTTATAATGATTTTCTATAATGATATTTTTAGAATAAAAAATGTCTAGAGCCGTAAAGATTTATGTATAGTCAAATAGAGAATAATTGAAATTTTTTTCCCACCATGAAATTCAAAATTTTCTGAAACATTCTATGTTGGTCCTAGGAAGTTTTAAATCTTCTGCAAATGCAAGTCGGAACTAAGTTTTATACAAACACTTGAAATTCTTTTTGGTTGAAAAATCTACTATTACTATATTTTTGGTTCCTAATTTTATGTTGAAAATTCAACTACTTGGTTAGAAGTTAAACTTATTTTTTCAAAATTCGTCTTCTTGGTGAGAAAGTTAAATATTTTGTTGGAAACTCGTTTTTTCTGGTTAAATACATTTTGTTGATTGAAAATTGAACTATTCAATTTTTAATTTGAAAATTCATTTTTTGTTGTTGCAGATACATAAATTTGGTTGAAAATTCATCCACTCAGTGAAAAATTCATCTCCTTTGATGAAACTTTCTATTTTCTTTTGAAATTTATTTTTTTTTTTTTGCTGAAAAGTCTACTATTACATTTTTTGTTGAGAAATTATTTTTTTTTAATAAAAATAATATTATTTGGTTAAAAATTTCATTAATTCGTTGAAAATTCAACAATTTTGTTAAAAAGTCATTCTTTTTTCCTTCAAATTCCACAATATGGTAGAAACTCTGTGTCCCTTTTGACGGAAAGAATCTTCCTTGGTTGAAAATTCAACTCCATTGATGGGAATTCGTCTTTTTAGTTTAATAAATAACCTATTTTAGTAGAAATTTAACCTTTTATGGTTTAAAATACAACTGCTTTGTTGAGTATTATTATTTTTTGGTTGAGTATTCAACTATTTTGTGAAAAACGTTCTTGTTTGAATTAAACTGTTTTTTATTCCAAATTAAAATATTTTTGGGTCAAACTAGGAACCTTTGTTGTATAACGAATGCCACTCGAAAGGTACAAATAAAGTTGTAAAAAATTTAATTTTAGATCCGTAAAAGTGGATCATTTTGATCTGAAGTTTATAATCAAACAAGTAAATAATCATTACGACGATGACTAGACAAAAATACTTACATGTAATTTGCAAGATTATGTTCTTGTTGAACATGCGTATCAAATCCGTGAGGAACACTATCAAAATAGTCTTTCCCTAGTCCACAGATGAAGCAATTGCTTTCCATGTTCGTTTTCACACTTTCGAGCTGGTCTCGAAGTTCTCCAAAGGCGTCGATGATCAAACCTAATTTAATGGTAAATCATGTAAACAAATTCTAATAAAGTCATTTAATGAATTTTTGTAAATAGAATTTGAATTTAACCTTGGATGATGGCGAGAAGAATGACAATGACGAAGAAGAAGAAAGTGATATCGAACAGGATTCGAAGATATTCGTATTCGTCTCCATCAGGTTCTCCAATTTCATCTCCGATTCCTCCTCCTGCTCTCACTCCTTTGTAAAGATGGAATACGAAACACTGAAAAAAGAAAGAATTGATTAAAAATTAGTAAAAGTAGGCACCGGGCACCTACAAAAAGGGGTTTCGTAGCCTTTTAGGAAATTGATTAATTCGTTTTAATCTCAACCTCCCCTACTCTTCCTCCTCTCGCCAACTTTCCCTCTTCTATAATAACTCCCCTCCTTTCATTGCTCTTACTATCCAATCTCATACTTCTCTCTTCATTTCCCCTACCTTTCACTACTTCTCCCACCTTCACTATTCTGCCACACATTTCCCTCCATTCCACCTCCCCAACCTCACTTCCATTTCCCTACTTCCTCTCTTCTACTCACGCTCACTTCACTACTATTACTCCTCACCTAACCACCCTCACTTCCCGTTGCCTAGTCCTACCTCTTCCGTCACCTATGCCTACTTACCACCATCATTTTTCTTCTCTTCACCACTCCCTCACCCTAACTGCCTCTCCCAATATTTCCTCATCTCTTACTCTCGCTACTTCCCCTCCTTAAGATCACTTCCCTTCTCCTACAAGCCCTCCCCTAGTCTTTCTCACTTTACTACTAACACTCACCTACTCCACTTCACTTCCCCCTGCCTAACCCTATCCCTCCTATTACCTATCCCTAATCACATCTCCCTCATTTTCTTTCCCCTACCACTTTCTAGCCCTAACTGCCCGCAGTGATGCCAATACTGGCGCCTTTTGCTACTGCGCTTGCGTTTGGGCCGCGCACTGGTTCGCCGCAGTTGGCGCGCAATTCAAAATTGGAATTAAAAACAATTCTTGTAATTTAAATAAATAATTATTGAAAAATGCACAAGAAGGTATATAAATTGTACAACTTCTGATTTTAGACAATAAAAAATTTATAAGACATATATTTTTTGAATAACAGTTTAATTTCTTCGACTTCCAAAGAGTAACTTACATTTCACTAAACATTTGATTTCAGAAGTCTAAAATCAGAAGTTGCACCACTTATATACATTCTTGTGCGTTCTTCAATAATTATTTATTAAAATTACAAGAATTGTTTTTAACTCCAATTTTGAATTGCGCGCCAACTGCGGCCAACCAGTGCGCGGCTCGAACGCAAGCGCAGTAGCAAAAGGCGCCAGCATTGGTATCAGTGACTGCCCGTCCCCAAATTTCCTTATCCCTCACTCTCCCTTATTCTCCTTTATAACCTCACTTTCCTTTCAATACTTCACCTCCCCTACTCTCTTCACTCAGTGCTAACCTTCCCCTCACCTCCTCACTACCTACTTATCATCATAATTTACCTTCTCCTCACCACTCCTTCGCTCCAACTACCCTCCTCACATTTCCTCATCCCTCACTCCCCTACTTCTTCTCACTGCCCCTTTCAGGAAAAAATTACGACGGGTAGAGGGACGGACAGCCAACCGAAAGTATAAGGGATTTCAACGAAGGGTACGAATCCCTACTAAGAAGGAATCTTGTGGTCGATATGGAGTCACGTGTACACATATTTTGTATGGAAAATACATTTTTTCATCTACTAATCGATAACAGGCTTCAAAGATGAAGATGCCCTAAAAGAGAGGAAATAGGAAGACTTTTCATGGGGATAAGAAAAAAATTCTTCCAATACTATTGAACTCAATTTGAAGCGCTTCGAAATTCTTAAAATTTCATGTGAAAATATTGCACTTTCAACAAAATATATAATTTTCGATTAAAAAAGACCAATTTTCAACCAAAGAGATGAACTTTTAACTAAAATAATGATTTTAATTTTAAATAAAAAAAATATATTTCAACAATACAAAAATTCAACAAAATAGTTGAATCTTCAATCTGAAAAGAATTATTTTTAACTAAACAGTTCCGTTTTCAACCAAAAAAATATAAAATTTTTACCAAAAGAGATGTATTTATTGATTTCAAATAGGCCCGCGCTTCTAAGCACATGCGCAGTTGAAAACGTCGGCAACCGCCGATGGCCATCTATCGGACATGAACAAACTAAAAAGGAACCCTAAATAAGAGTTCCTTTAGAGCCTAAGTTCTGAATGATCCCAAGTTTCAATTGAGCCGCAGCATTACTGATCCCTCAGTTTTTTCTGTGGCGGCTCTGGTCCAGAATTGTAATAATCATGAAAAAAGCCAAATAAAATTTTTTACAAAAAAACTTTGTTCATGATCATTACAATTTAGGACCAGCGCCGCATTCCTTGGTGCTTCTGATTAATTATCCCAAATTTTCAACTCGATGTATTTATTCATGTGAAAATAAGTAAATAAGTTCACAAATAGGAAAAATGTCGGTAAGGTAGGAATCTGGTCACGTGACTCACTCGTCACATGGCCTTAAGGCTCATGTAGGGGGTAATGTAACCTAGAAAACTCACATGAAAAAATCAACTCCAACTACCAGCGCAACGAATTATTGTCTGGGGGCAATTTTTTCCTCTTAGAAATTGAATATTGCATTTCCAAAGCAGAAGAAGAACAATAAACAACTGGCGCGATATTTAAAATAAAAGAATTACTCCAACAGACAAAAGAGTGATAATTGTTATAAAGTTGTAATGAATTATTAAAAACCGTGAAAAATGTATCTTATTGGAGAACATTTTTTTATAAAAACACTAAAAGAAGGAAAAATACCATAAAAGTAAAAAAATAACTCAAAAAATTCCGAAATAAACTCCTAAGTCTGTTGGAATAATTCTTCTATCATGAATATAGCGCCAGTTCTGTTAATTTTTCTTATGCTGCTTTGGAAATGCAATATTTAAGGAAGTTAACCTATTTCTCGCAAGTGTTGACGATCCGCAGGGACTTTCCGCCTTCAATATGGATTTGAGCTTCCAAGAGGAAAAAAAATCGTTCCCTGATGATCATTTGATGCGCTACCATTTGGAATTAATTTTTTCAGGTAAGTTCTCTAGGTTACATTAACCCCTACATGAGCCTCAAGTATGGACGTGCGGTCTCACCGACCGCACCATGGTTCTGATATGTTGCCCCCTCCCCCCGCCCGCCATCTAACGTTGCTAGTAGCTTTAGTTTTAATTGCACTTTCGCCAAAGTAGGTGGACGTGCGGTTCTGCGTGTAATTGGTGATTATTATCAGCTAAAAGTGCATAGGCGGTGCGTGAGACCGCACGTCGACATTAGCGTCACAATTTCATATTTTCGTTTCAATTTTTTTTAAGGTATTTAAAACGCAAGATGTCATATACAAAGAAACTTGAGCTTAATGCGGGTACCCCAGAGCACGGAGAATGGACGTGCGGTCTCTTAGACCGCACCATGCTTCTGATATGTGGGTCGCTCCCCCCACTAGTGTCAACGATTTTTAATAATACAAAATGATAAAATTAATTAATTACTTACTGATCACAAATGCTATTTTTACATGGACGTACACATATCTGTTATTAATAAAATATAAATGTGTAGAGTAACCTACCGTTAACATATCGTGGCATTTTTTGTCCACCTCTTCATCTTCCTCTTGAATATAAAATTTTCGGAAGAAATTGAAAGCTACGACTGTATAAAGGTACACTACGATCGTTAACAGCATTACTGTCAGCACCAATTGCTTTCCATTGTGAGTTACTGACTGCAGGATCGTTCTAAGAGTTTTAAATCCAACTGCAACATCTAACAGATGAGCAGCGAAGAAAAAATTGTTGTAGTTTCCTAGTATCGAGAAGGTGAAGTACCATAAACTGTAGAGAAATGCCTGCAAATAAGATTAATAATCAATTTTGGGGACAGAAAAATATATTCACGAGTGATGGGTAGAATACTTTTTACGAGAAACTAGTTAACTTTAGCGTTATATCATGGAACAAGTAATTAGTTATCGTCAGTGTTACTGTGTCAAAATTTAAAATTTTATTAAAAAATTTCAAAAATATATATTTATAATACACCTATATATTTCAAAAATGCATACTGAGAAAAATCATCAAGGCTTATTTTTATCTGTATTCTGGGCTGCCGCACAATGCATTTCTTAGTGCATCCACTTCTTTCATTGAAATTAAAAGTGAGAAACCATGAATTTCTACATTTTTTAAAATTAATTTTCTAATGTTAAATTTTGTCGACTACTGGTCAAATGATTTTCTGAAGAAACGAGAAAAAATATGCCTCAGCCCGGATTTGAACCAGGAACGCGACTATTCACGAGTGGAGCGTCAACCAATCACGCTACCGAGGCGACGGCGACGCAGATGATTTCTCTTTTTTCCCATATCACAGGCGACGCGAATCTGCGTCTCCTTGACCTGTAAGTTTCAAGTTATTCATTCTAATCTGAACAAATTTCACCGAATCTGAATAATTTTAATGGAAGATGTTATTTTGTCGACCAGGGTAATTAATTGATTAATTTTCTGATGTTAAATTTTGTCGATTACTGGTCAAATAATTTTCTGGAAAAACGAGAAAAAATCTGCCTCAGCCCGGATTTGAACCAGGAATGCCACTATTCACGAGTGGAGCGTTAACCAATTATGCCACCGAAAATTATTTGACCAGTAATCGAAAAAATGTAACGTCAGAAAATTAATTAATTACTTAACCTGGTCGACAAAATAACATCTTCCATTAAAATTATTCAGGCTCGGTGAAGTTTGTTTAGATTAGAATGAATCACTGGAAATTCATAGGTCAATGAGACGAAGATTCGCGTCGCCTGTGATAGAGGAGAAATGAGAAATTATCTGCGTCGCCTTGGTGGCGTAATTGGTTAACGCTCCACTCGTGAATAGTGGCTTTTCTGGTTGAAATTCGGGCTGAGGCAGATTTTTTCTCGTTCCTCCAGAAAATTATTTGCCCAGTAATCGACAAAATTTAACATCAGAAAATTAATTAATTAGTTACCTTGGTCAACAAAATAACATCTTCCATTAAAATTTCTAAATTTTTGTTGATTTTTCAAAATTTCTTTGAATTCACTCTGGATTTTTTAAATCCCCCTGAAACCCACTGAATTCAATGGATCTTTGTTGAATTTTCAATTTTTTTTTTATTTTAACCTGAAGACTTTTTAATTCACCTTGAATTTTTATGGATTTTATCAGATTCTTATTTACTAATTCTACTCACTCCCATTCATCTGAATTGAACCAATTTTTTCCGATTTGAAAATTTTTGTTGTATTTACTTGAATTATTTTTAATTCATCTTGATTTTGTAAAAATTGCATCGAATTTTCTTGAATTCCCTTGAATTCTTCTAAATTCACATCAAATTTACTGAAATCAGTGAAATATTTTGGATTTAAAAAATTGTTTTGAACTTATTCCGATTCTTTTGGAATTCACCCTGAATTCTGTCGAAAAATTAAACTCTTTGAAATTCTCTTAATGTTTTAGCTCTTGCTGATTTTTTTTTTAATTTTCTCAGATTCATTCAATACTACTCAAGAAAAATTGATTTAGAACTGTTTAAATTTTTTTTTAATTCGCACTGAAGTTTTTTTTATCGTCTTCAATTCTTAAGCATTTTATGAAATTGTTTTAAATTTCCTTGAATTCTTATTCATTTCCGCCACATTTACTGAAATATTTTGGATTTTGAAAATTTGTTCTCAATTAATTTGAGTTAATTTTGAATTCACCCTAAATTATTTTAAACTCCTATTAAATTTCTAGACATTTAATTAAATTCTTTTGAATTCTCTTTAATTTCTCTCATTTTATTCTTTTGATGAATTCAATGAATTTTCCAAATATTATTGAAGTATTTTCAATTCATTGAGTTTTTAAATATTATGAATGCATTATATTAAATTCCATTAAATTAAGAAAAAATTGCCTTTCAGTTTTTAAGATTTTCTTCGAATTTTTCTTACCTCGCTCCCTGAAATTTCTCTAAATTGATACGAATTTTAATTATTTTTTTTCCAATTGACTTAAATTTCTGTTGAATTTGCCCTTAATTTTTTCCCTTCCCATTTCACCCAATTTTAGGGGAAACTTTGGATTTTTTAAATTTTATTCAATGATATTCCTTCAAATATTTTTCAACTCATTTGAAATTCACCTTGAATTTTTCAAACAAATTTAATTCTTTAAAATTCTCGTTATGTTTTTTAACTGTGGCTAAATGGTTCATTAATTTTTAATTCACTTAAATTCTTATAAATTCACTAAATTTTACTGAAGCAGATGGACTCAAATAAAGCTGTTATTTTGATTCACCAGTAATCCCTTTAAACTCGCCTTGAATTATAAGGAATTTGATAGTTAGGTTTCTTAATTTTGTTTCAATTCATTTGAATTAATTACAATTAATTTTGAATTGACGCTGAAGTCTCACCTTGAAATATTAGGCGTTTCGTCAAATTCTTTCGAATTCCCTGAAATTTTTCTCAACACATTCCAAAAATGAATTCAATAAATTTTCGAAGTATTTTTGAATTATTTTGAATTAACTTGAATTTTCTTGAATTCACATTGAATTTTCATGAATTTCATCAAATTCTTCTGCTTTCCCTTTTCTATAAATTCACTCGAATTTTATTTTAATCGATAGTCTTTTTCCAATTTTTTTTCAATTCATCTAAATTGATTTTGAATATACCCTGAAATCTTTTAAACTCACCTTGAATTCTTAGGAGTATCAAAAAATTCTTTTGAATTCCCTTGAATTTTTCCTAATTCATTCAAAATTTAATGAATTCAGTTAATTTTTTGTTTGTATATTTTTGAGATATTTTTAATTCGCTCAGTTTTATTTTTCAATTCACTTTGAATGTTTATGAATCTTATCGAACTCTCATTTCCATTAAATTTCTCAAAATTCGCTTAAATATTATTTTATCCGTTATTTTTTTTCTTAATTAAATTTTTTTTTAAACGCACTTAAATTTTGTCGAATTTGTCCTCAATTCTGTTTACACCTATTTTATTCAATTGAATGGAATTTTTGGATATTAAAATTTTTGTTTAATCATATTCTTTCGAATCATCATGAATTTCATCAATCTACAATTCTCCTGAATTCTTCTAAATTCACGTTGATATTACTGAAATCTGTGGAGGATGTGAGATTTCTTAAATTCTTTTGAACTAATTTAAATTCATTTGGTATTCATTCTGAAATCTTTAAAAAATTGAATTCTTTGGAATTGTCTTGATGTTTTCAACTCTCGCTAAATTGTTTTGAATTCACTTTAATTCTTTTGAATTCACTCAGTTCTAGTCAAGCAAATGGAATTGATTTTTTTTAGTTATTCTTTTAATTCACCTTTTAAATTCACCTTGACTTGTTAGACATTTTATTCAATTCTTTTGCAGTTTTCTTGAAATTTTTTATATCCACGCCAATTTAATTAAAATGAGTGGCATATTTTTGATTTTTTTTTAATTCACCTCGAACTTTTATGAATTTCATTGAATTATTCTCATTTTCTTCAAACTCCTCTAAATTCACTCGAATTTGAAAAAAAATTTAGATTTTTTGTTTGTTTAAAAAAATATCTAATTTATCCTGAATTCGCTAACATTCATCTGGAGTTTTTACACACTTTATTGAATTATCTTTTTATTCAAAATAATATTAGGTACATTATTAATGCATATTAGTCTCTTCCGATCAATTTGAGTCATTTTTTGGGTTAGAAATTAGTCATTTTTGGTCACATTTTTTCAAGTAAATTATGCTGTGACAGTCCAATATATTCAATTATTTATAACAACAATAACTTTTTTTAACTTTTAAAACTAGCCGTTACAGTTTGAATAGTAAAAATGAAAAAAATGGTTGCAAAAGCAATAAAATGTATTCATTGTCAGAAAAAAGACTTGTAAACTATATTTCGAGTGACACCAAAAAATTACCGATTTTTATAGTTACTATTGCTGGAAAAAATGTAACTAGTTCCCAATTCATTACTTATTTACAAAAGTATCCTTCTCACCACTATCGTTACCAAAAAATTAACCAGAAGCAGTAACTAGTTAAAAGAAACAAGTTGCTCCCCACCAATGATATTGACAAAAAAAAAAAAATCGCAAATGTTATAAAGTAAAATCAATTAGTAATTATAGAAAAACTCTACTCACGTTATCTGTAATTGTTACTCCAGCTTTCCAAATTTGGTACCTCCAATCAATAGCAACAATGCTGCAAATTAAAAATTAGGTCATAAATAAATTAGCAAATATTAAAAAAAATATTTTCACTTGTATTATCGATCTAATAATTTTTTTTACTCACAAGTGTATTAATCCAGACCCTTCTTCCTCCTGTTGGCTGAATGAAGTTTTTTCCATCCCGAGCAAATTACTAATATAATCAAAGTCATATTGCTCGCTGTATTTCTGCCTCACCTTCTTTTTGACGAATTTATCCCAGTAATTGACGGGGAAGGTTTTTGCTGATATGACCATTTTATCCCAGTGTGCTTTGATATCATCATCTTCAGGGGTCTCAGCAATGTAGAGACCATCAAACTCAACCCTTCTTGCTATCTCTTTTTCTCTCTTGAAGATAGCTAGAGGAACCTAATGAAATCAAGAAAAAACGATTTATTGTAATGCGAAGATTACAAATGTCTGTAATATTGTTTTAAATTATACCTTAAGGTGATAGTAAGCGACTAGCATCGCCAGAGAAACAATAGAATGAAGAGCAGCCATCAGCCTCATCACATGAGCCATATAGTAAACGTCTTCAGAAACTGCAACATATTCTATAACATCTGCTTCTTCCTCTGATGCATCTTCTCCTCCACTACCTAAATCTATACCACTACCCTCAATTCCACTTCCTCCTGATCCTAATCCTGATCCTGATCCTGAACCAGACATATCCGACAGAAAATCAGATATCGACTCACCACTCTCGTCATCATTAGAATCTGGTGAAGTGACCTATTCAAAAAGACGAAAGAGATATGAGATCTTGTCATAAAATTTATATTAACCTCCAATTTGGTCGCATATAGAAAATAAATCTAGAAGGATTACCCTATAAAATAGGAGCATAAAGTTGATACAAAATGCAAGAACTAAAGCGACGTATTTAAGATTGTAGAAGTTCCTAGCCAAGAAGGACACAATGCGATGAGTATATTCGGAAATATCGAAGCTGGAACCTGATGAGGGTTCAGCAGTAATTTCCTGTTTAGCTTCAGCTTCAACTGCAGCCATGGCTGCTTGTTGGGCGGCTGCAGCCTCAGCAGCTGCAGCTGCTTGAGCTCTTGCCTGTTCTCCTCTACAAAAAATAAACATTAAAATCAGATATTTTTCATTGTGATAGTATAATCTTGAAATTGCTCTGTGAATAACTCTCACCCTAATAAATCAGCTAATGTAACTGGTCCATCTGTCTCAGTTCCATCACCCGTTAACCTCGAACCATCTTCTCCAGCAGCACTTTCATCAGCAGTACTTTCCCCGGTTTCTTCCATACTAGAATGTGGTGTCGAAATATTTGATTCATGCGGGGCTATCTTTAGTTGTCCACCTTCTTCTTTTGTTATGTCCATTCCGAACGCCTGCACCTGATGATTGAAAATAGAATCGATTTTTCGGATCCTTTGATGATGACGCTTATCAAAAAATAAACAATAATTACCTGTAGATTGGATTCATCAGGAGTAGGCGGTAAGGCTGGCAAATATCTTAATGATTTCTCCTCCTCCTCCTTTACTTCGATAACAGGCTCTATATGAGGGCCTCTCATCAGGGTCAGCAAAACCCTCATAAAATACCTGATAACGACACCCACACCAAATCCGGAATAATAGAATGAATAAAATATCATTTTGAAGAATCCTACAAATAGTTCAGGAATGGTCATCTGTTGCATCTCAAATATCTTGTTCTTGATATTAGTTGGAGAGAACATAGAAAAGAAAAAATAAATTCCATCTTTGAAGGCTTGAATTCCTCTGCGGATGGGGTCTTTGTTCCTTTCATCATCGTCGTCAGTCATGTAGGTATATGATGATTCTCTCGCCTTTCCAATTCCACCACTTTCCTCAACAGCCATCAACGCACTTGCATGCTGCATTTCAAAAATTGCATCTTCACAGAAGTTGATGAATGTCTCTAATTTCTCTTTATCTCCAGCTTCAACAACAGTATTGTAGAAGTAGGTTCGCTTAGATTCTTTGATCTGGGGCTTTTCCCACTGCTCGATGTTCGACTCTTTGATTTCAAAGTAAACTCTTTCAATTTTTCTGTTGCCTCCCAGAATTTCTATCCTGCCTAGGAAAGGTTCAAAGTAGTTAAGAACTGAGCCTGCCGTTTCGAGGAATCTAGCCAGTCTGGGTTCATTTGGCATGTGTTCGGAAAGGTTAGTCAAAAGTACAGCAAGGTTGAAACCAATTTCTTTAGCTGGTTCATGGAACCGATCCATGAATGCTACGTAGTCAATCTTTCCATCGTGGTTAGTTTCACAACAGGCAAGAAGAAACTCAATTTCCTCACTGTAAATGATCAAATTGGAATCAAGATTAGAATTTGATCTCATTCAAATTAACTTAAAATATGTTAAAAGAAGCTGGTTTTCATTTATGATTTTATTCTTACCCAGTGTAGCTCTTCTGCTGTTCCATTTTTTCCTTGAAGTCTTTAGGATAGACCCACCCATCACTATTAAGATCTACTTCCAAGAAGCTAGGAGTAGATACCAGATCTTTGAGCTTCAAGAACATATCAAAATACTTAAGGATCAGCTCCACATTGCCGGCGGATTCGACCAAAGTATCAACCATTTGCTTTCCAATCGTACCATTAACCACGTTACCTAGAATCAGTTTTACTTTCAGTAATCAGTTTCAATCATCAGTTTTTTCCAGATTTAGACATTGATAGTTACCTTCCAACATGGAGAGCATCATCGTTATCATATCTTTTTGAAGATTAAGCAACTCCTTTAATAAATCCACCTGGCTTGAGTGCTTGGATAACTTATCCTGCATATGTGAAAATAGAAATAGGAATCCTCCAACAGCATCCCACAATCTGGAATGGGCTAGAGCCTGTTGATTCTGTGCACATGGTCCTTGAATAACCTCAGTGAGTGTATTAAAGACTTGACTTGCGACTCCAATAGCTTTGAAGAAATTTGCTTTTCCAGCTGGGTCAATTAATTCTCTGCTAGAGTAATGCCAATAGAAGTCCATGATTGACTCTTGGAGACGTAGCAAGTAGTCTACAGTACAAATTACTACGTTCACTGTTGTTGTATTTCCAGCTTGGGTTCTCAGATAATTCTGCCAATCTGAAAGAAAAAGTTTCAAATCCCAAAAATTATTTCAATTTGAGAGAAACGTATGTTCTACATACAAAATTTCGTACATCTGATCAAGATCATCACTATAATTAGCAATACCGTCTTCAGCTTACCAAGATTGTGACCTTCACAAGTCAGCTGAATGAATCTAAAAAGCGCACAAGTGAACTCAGCGTCATGCATATTTTTCTCTCCAGCAGCTCCTTCAGACCCAACACCCAGACCTTCAGCTTTGGTGTTTCTTTCAAAGGCATCCAAATCCAAAACACTGCAAGAGTTCATCAACCCAGCAATCGAAGTGAAGAATCCTACATCCTTCTTTTCCTTAAGATGGTTTAGCATTCCTCTTTGAATTTCTATGTTACCGCCTCGAAGGATTGAGATACCCAATTCTAAGGTTTTCATAACCATCTCGCTTGGAACTCCTTTACAGGCTGATATATGAAGCAAGACCATTTCGGCAACACCTCGATTCGCTAAACGAGCTTGATGGAACAATAGCTTCTGTTTCTCCATTTCTTGCTCCTAAATAGTTTATTTACATTTATCATTCAGTATTCACTAGTCCTGATTTTTTGCATCTTACCATGAGTTTGTGCATTGGCCTCTTTGGGAACGCAGAAAAGAAAATGGGTTGTTAGTAACATAAGTTGGTGAGAGATTATTGAATGATCTTGGACAATTTGCTATTTTTTATATGAAAATTGTATAGCACTAACTACGCAACAATGTTTGCAGAAGCTTCTTGGTGGATGAATAAACAAATTTGAACGTCAAAAATTTTCATTAAATAATTGATTTAATAGTATTCTTAATATTAGTTCGATATGAAAGAAGCTGGCGCCAGGAAATGCACATTATACTGTTCTACTAGTTATGGTCGCACTCTTACCATTACTGAATGTGCCGGCTTCAAAAAGGATTATTCGGTTAAAAGTAGGTACATGACTTAAATAAAACAAATAATAAATAGGTAAAATTAAACAAAGGAAAAGATAAAAAAGTTGCTATAAAAAGTAATTTCTTTAATCTTACGTGGATGGAAGCTCCTCCTTCTTCTTCACCACCACCGCCACCTTCTTCTTCACCTTCCTCTTCTTCCTCTCCACAGGATTTCGAAATTATCTGAGCGTAACTCATATAGAGTGGATCTTCTTGGAGTGCTCCAGATCTTTCAGTCATGGCACCTCGACAGAAAGTCGTCACCAATTGAGTCAGAGGGTCTGGTTTGCCTTCATCTTCAGATTTATCTGTTTTGTTCAACTCAGATTCTTCAAACGATTGCTGTGAGAGAAGAAGAATTCTGAATCAATCCAGGTGGCTGGGAAATTTGGGATATTTGCTTGAAAATTAAACAAGAAAATTACATAGGTATTTTCAATTTTTTCAACTTTTTTGACATCAGCTAACACCTTCAGGAAGATTTGTAAGCATTTATCGTACAGAATTTGTAAATATAACACAGCCTCACAAGAAAAAAGTGTCGTGATCTGGGGACGCGACATATAATATGGGGATGATATACTATGGGGATGAGGCATATCAATTCTTATGTTTTTCGATCCACTGAATGCGAATTAGCTGCCAGAATTTATCCCACACGTTGCCCTTCGACACTAAACTAAAAAAAACTCAATAAAATTATATAAAATTGTGATATACTGCCTTGATTGCTGAGTTTTTTTTTGCGTATATCGGCGGATTCACATTCTTACAATTGACGTAACCTTACTCCAACTCACCTAACCTAACCTAAACTAACCTAAACTCACCTAACCTAATCTAACCTGGCCTTATATAGCCCATATCTTCTATCGCGATGACGGTTGGCGTTTTAAATAAAATGCCATGTCCTGTTCCTATCTGATGCTCAGCTAGTGCTAATTGCGTGAAATGTTTAACTTTACTCTCATATTACTCAACATGTTGGCTCACCGCCCTCCCGGTTTCTCCAATATAGACTTTTCCACAAGAACAAGGGACTTAATGTACTCCCTCGCCCGACATTGATACTGGGATTCCTAATCCCTGCATCGTAAAACACTTTCTTTTTGTGCCTTCCATGACAGCATGAACGCCGTTTACCCAGGGACTTAGCCAGTATCGCGAACCTTTTTAGCATTTTTCGTTTGTGCCTGTAACCAGGGCACCTCCACGTGGGCAACGGATCCATACTGGCTGAGTCCCTGGGTAAACGGCATTCATGCCGTCATGGTAGGCACAAAAAGAAAGTGTTTGACGATGCAGGGATTAGGAACCCCACAATCGGCGTCGGGTCAGGGAGTATATAAAATCCCTTGTTCTTGAGGAAAAGTCTATATTGGAAAAACCGGGAGGGCGGTGAGCCAACGTGTACAGGAAAATGAGAGTAAAGTCAGACTTAAGCATTTCACGCAATCAGCACTAGCTGAGCATCATATTGAAACAGGACATAGCATGCTATTTGACAAAACTACAGTCATCCCGATGGAAGATGAGGGTCATATAAGGCCAGGTTCGGTTAGCACAGGTGAGTTAAAATTAGGTCGCGTCGATTGTAAGGATAAGACTACGTTCATGGAGGCTTTCAAACAAAAAATTTTACATTTTGTAAGGTAAGGGTGAAACGCTGACGTGTAGGGCGAATACTGGCATCGGATTTGGATTCAGTATTAACAAATACTGAAAAATTAAAAAGGCATCTTTATCTCTTTATCTCTTTATTAAGGCATCTTTAAAGGCAATAAAAAGGCAATTACACTAATGTAAAATTCACTGAAAAATGTAATACTCACTGTGAGGTCTTCTATCATTATTTCCTGCCCCACATTTTCATCCTGAAGCCACAATTCATAGTAAGTTCTCGCAAAAATGTTTATCGCTCGATGTCTGAAATTCAGGGAAAATTTTTTTTCAGAATATGGATAGGATCAGGTATTTTTAATGCAGGTACTTGTTTGCAAGCTGAAGCAACTACATTCTATTATCTAAACCCTTCAAAGATTTGTTCGTTTTATTAATTTTATTTCAATTTTAATTAATAATCAATTTTTTTCAATCAAATCTTGCAGGGTTTCTAGGACTCTTACAGCAAGGATTTTGGAAGTACCTTCTTAGCTTGTAGAGGAGTACACTACGTAGGCATGCAATGGCTGCTCTCTTTCTGGCTGCACACAGCACACGATTCCATCCACCTCGAGATGGTGGGGGTTTTGTCGCCTGTTAGCAGCATGCACACACAACTAATTTCGTTAGAACCGTTCAAGAAAAACTAACGCATTAGGGTGGTCCAAAAATGCATAACAAAGTATTTTTTTATTGGGAAGCAGTGATCTACCCCCCCCCCCCCACTCTTCTTATTTTGTGAGGTTCGCCCTAGCGGAGCTCGTGAACGGAACGGTTACGTAATTTTGTGACCTTAAATTGACTCAAAGAACAATATTGTACCTCAGTGAAGGGTACGGCCACTACGTGGTCACTTTTACGGTCACAAAATTGTGAAACAGTTCCGTTCATGCGATCCGCTAGGGGACACAGTAATCGTTTCGTTCACTGGATCCGCTAGAGTATATTTTCGTCATTTTCACATTCATTCACAATTCAGATAGAACTAAACACTCTTTTCATCTGTCTACGCATGTATCTTCATTTATTTCTGTTTATTCTTGTGTAAAAAAATTACGAATACATAAATAAAAATGTGTGAAAAAAGAAAAGAGTGCTGAGTTCTATGTGAAATTGTGAATAAATCCATAAATGTGAAAAATAATTAAAGATGGCCTAGCGGCCCAGTGAACGGAACGGTCAATATGTGTTTCACGGTCAAGCGATTGCGTAACTGGTCCATTCACGCAGTCTGCTAACGCTCCTGCAAAAAGAAATTCCGTTTTTTTTTTAATCAGTCAATATTAATCCGTCCCACGGGTATTTAAAACTAACCTAAGATTGTCTATGGCAAAGGCTCAGTCTTCAACAAATAAGCAAAACAACTACTACTTATCAATTGTTTATGAATTAAAGTTTAGTTTCTTCTTGAGCAATCTTCAACGAATAATTTTCACGCAATAATTTTTGATTTTGATTTCCAATCATCTTTTATTAAAGATGACTTTTTGAAAACTTTTTTTTTTGCATAAATGATTATACTGTATAATAAGAGATTTTCACGTCTTACAAAGGAAAAAATGTTTAACAGAATAAAGAGCGTTTAAATAAACAAACAAACTAAAAAAGTTTTTAGATACTTGAAAAGCTGTAATCTACCGAATAATAATCCTTTATGTGAAAAAAAGTTTCAGAATTGCTATTTTTTATTTTTTGAGGCATTTTCCAGGTCCAAATCAAAAGTTATTGAATGGAAATGATTCGTTGAACGTTCCTTGAGACGCGAATAAACTTTAATTTATAAATCGTAGAAAGCAAGTACTTTTTTTTCCACTTTTTTTAAACTGAGCTTTCCCCATTTAAAATTCAATGTTGATTTCAGAAAGCTTGAGGCACGGGTTAATATTTACCAATTTGAAAATAAAAAATGGAATTTATTTCTTCGGTAATCTCGAAACATTCGGAGTTCGTTGCTCCTAGGGAAAGAAAAACTAATCTTGGACCACCTTATCAACGCACATAATCGAAGATTCAGAAAGTATTGGTTTGAGTCAGATAAATCCTAATTGAAATGAAAAATAATATTAAAAATAAAAACTAAAAATAAATTGTTTTTAAATATGGAAGTCACTCAACACTTCGGAAATGATAAACAGTCTTTGAAATATTAAAAATTAAAATATAAATTATGAGAAAAAAAAATTATGAAAGGAAGTTGAAAATAACATTTTTATTATATGTATATGATACTTAAACTGATGATTGGGGCTGTTCTAAAATAATGTCACACTGTGCGGGGGGGGGGGGAAGGTTTTGTTTTCCCATTTTTGAAAGAATTCCTTCATTTTCAAGAAACTTTCCTTTTTTTCTTCATTTTTTCGCTTGAATGAGAACTGAATTAACAGAACACAATAAGAAAATCCAGCCATTTTTTTTTTAAATATTTGCTTAAAGATTGAACTTTTTGGCTGAGAATTTTTTTTTTATTTTTGAAATTTAGTTAGCTATTTAATTTTTTATGGAAGACTTATCTACTTGGTTCAAAGACGAACCACTCTGATAAAAAACTTATTTTATTGGTTGAAAATTTTTGTATTTTGTTAATACAATATTAATCTTCTTGATTCAAAATTTAACTACTTGTTCAAAAGTTAAACTGCTTTGCTAAAATATCATTTTATTAGGCGAAGATACATCTCTTTTTTTGAAACTTTAACTATGATGTTAAAAATTGGTTTTTGTTTGTTTGTTAAAAATACCATTGTTTTACTACAAATGTTGATAATTTAACTGATTTGTAAGAAATTCGTCTTTTTCATTTGAAAATTTAACTGTTTTGTTGGAAATTCTTCTTTTTGGCTCTAAAATTCAGCAATTTGGTAGACATTTCTTTCTCTATGGAAAGAAAAATATTTCTTAGTTGTAAATTCATCGCTTTTGGCAGAAATTTGATATTTTTTATTTGAAAGTGCAACTGTATGGTTAAAAATTTACCTGTTTTCTTTAAGAATTCTACTATTTTGTTGAAAATTCGTCTTTTTTGTTGAACTCAACTGTTTTTGACTTTGCATTAAAATGTTTGTTATTAAAATATCAACTATTACAATTTCAGTTGGAAATCCATCTTTTCTTAGTTAAATTCGACTGCGTTTTGCCCAAAAATAAAATATTTTGTTGGTCGAAATATTAGCTCTTATATTTTTTGTTGAGAATAAATCATTTTTCATTGAAACTACTTGCTTGAAAGTTCAACTTCTTGGTTGAATTTTTTTCTCTAATTCATAAATCTAGTTTTAAAATTTTTAATATTTTGTTAAAAATTAAATTATTTTGTAAAACAATTGAACAATTTCTGTTCAAAGTCATCTTTTTTGTTCGAAAATTAAACTTTTTTGTCAAATATTCGCCTTTTGGGATAGAATATTCATCCTTTTATATTGAAAATTCAACTATTTGATTCATAATGGAACAATGCACCTTTGTAGGTAAAAAAATTCGACTACGCTCAACTCCCGATATATGAACGGTTTCAGGCATAGCTTGCAGTGTCCTTGATCCTAATTTGGGGAAATCCAAACGTAAACAGGCAGGGCCGCATGAACAATTTCGGTTGGATTTGCACGCATGACGCAACCTGATGCAACTAATGCGCTAAAAATGCGTTTCTCATACTGTCTGTCACGCTTGGCTAAGCACCGCCTCTCTTGCTCCCGCAGCTCCCCTAATCATAAAACAGGCAGGGACATCAATTATAGGAATTCCGTAAACCGGGGGTTCTTATATCGGGATTTGAGTGTATTCAGTTGAAACTTCAACTTTTTCGTTGAAAATTTGTCCCTTTCGTTTGAAAGTTCGACTATTTGATTGTAAATGCAACTTTTTGGTTGATAATTAATTTTTTTTTGCAAATTTAATTTGTAATTTAAATATAAATTATAATTTATACTTGTAGGTTGAATATTCAATGATTTTGTTGAAAAGTCATGTATGTTTCGAAAATTCAACTGTTTTATGGAAATTTTATGATTTTAGATGGAAAATTCGTCCCTCTGGATTAATAGTTCATCTTTTGTGGTTCGAAAGTTCTTGGTTGAAAATTCAACTGTCTTCTAAGAAAATCGTCTTTTTGTGTCGAAGATTCAACTATCTGTTCAAAAGTGCCACTGTTTTTGGTTCAAGTTTAATCTCTTTTGCTTAAAAATTCGACAATTTGGTTGAAAATTCATCCATGCAGGTTGAAATTTGAACTATTTCTTTAAAAATGTAATATACTTCGTCCTGAAATCTCAAAAGTTTTATATTCAATTTAAAATGGTACATATACCTTAATTTTATTTGAAAAAATGTATGCCCCTATTATTCCCTAATTTCCTGAAAAATCACCCTATTTCCCCTATTTTGAGAGCATTTTGGGCTGTGACGTCTGTTAAAATTCTATGTTTGTATATCCTGTGTTTTATTTTAGGCGTTCATCATGTCAAAACGCAAAAAATGTTGACTCAAAAGGGAGTAGGGTGTCCGAATTTATCACATTTTCAAAATAGCGTGACGTAGTTTTTGAACAGCCCCATTATTATTCAAAAATTATATTTTTATTGTTGTCTTTTTAAGCTGCATATGAAGCTTCTACATATGCACCTATAAATATCACTTAAAAAGAGCAATTTGAAGCTTCTACTTCAACGATAGCAAA
>CAKNXH010049859.1:0-17906 GCA_932178445.1 Andricus quercusramuli
TAGACTCTCTCATCGTCGTTTTTATGCATCAAATTTATCTGCTCATGCTATGGCCATATTTATTTCATACGGAAATTTTCGAAAGAAATGACAGTGATATTCCTAAATGGGCACAAAACCTTAGAAGCATAGAAACAACTAGGGATATAATCCTTCAAATTAACACCGTCTTCTACACTAACTTTTGTTTTCCTTTTACAGGTCTTCGAGAAGCACAATGAACTAAAAACTCCAACTTTCACCTGGTATCTTTTTGAGATTACCTAGTAACCCCATCTGATTTGAATCCTTTCGGATGAACATCATTTTTTGTCTCACATTCTTCGTCTCACAGGATCTATGACATTTGCAATAATAGTAGTCACAAAATTGATACCAAATCAATAACTTATTTTCTTCAAAAATTTCGTCAATTTCTATTCAAACATATATATGTAATATTTACAGTTCTTAAAAAAATAAATAATAATAAAAAAAATGATCCATTTTCACAAAAAGTTCAGAACACATTTGAAAATTTAGAGAAAAATCAAGATGCTTCTCTTTATTTAATCAGAGATAATCTATTTCTTATTTTAATCTGACCTTTCCGAAAATGATAAATCTTTCTAAAATCATCTCAAGCGTTGAAGACTTTAAAAAATGTGTTGATCTTAACAACAAGTTCAATGACTCTGCTTTCGAAAATATAAGAAAAGAACCGGAAGAGACTCTATTATTTTTTCTACCATTTCCCGAATCTTTCCTTAATTTTGAACAAACAGTTCTGCTTCTTGTTTCCTTAACATTCCTCCGTTTTCAAAAATTAAATATTTTTACAGTAAAAAACTGTTTACTTTTTATGTTAACTATTACTGCACCTGATCTATCTTAAACGTTAAAACACCTAGACTCAGTTTTACCACCCTCCCTGCAGAAAATCCATCCTACACCCACAACACGTATTCGAATTTTTATTATAGTCCTCAATACATTTTTTGTTCTTTTCACCTTTTTATTCAAATTTATATCACTCATAGAAGCAAAATATGTTCTTATCTGTCTCTATACTATTAGAAGAATATTTCTTGCAAAATAACCACTTTTGTCAATGTAAAAATTATTTTTCTAATAGGAAGCTTTATAATTCTTCTCCTTCTTTATAAGTAGTTATTTACACTATACTATGTGAATCCAATTTTATAGTTTTTATATTTAACCTCGTAAATACATATGTATCTATTTCATGATGTTAACGTAAGATTGGATGATCGTTTTTAAATTGATATGTAGAATAATAATTCCGAAAGAGGACTCGGATGCTGATACTGAAATTCTCGAAAACAATGATTGAATATACATAGATCTCATATTTTCATTTAATTGTTACCACTTAATGTGCAATTGTATTTAAAGAAGTACATTTCGCGAAAATTTCTGTACGTAAGTACCATGTTTATAATCACAGTGAAATTGACTTTTCACCTTTGTTTTCTTCTTCAAGTACATTTCAGTACAATTACACGATTTGTATATTTTTGTAAATTCACAAGTTATGTTCATATGTATCTCTTTTTCTCTTATCTGTTGTAGCGAAAATATTTGTACGCGTCTTAGTTTTAAATATTTTTAATGTTTGTAAAAAGGTGCCAATTAGTAGTAACGAAACATTCAAAAAATTCGAATTTAGCGCCAAAATTTTGTCAGTTATGGCCCAACGTAACACAGTCATCGAAAATACAATTTCTTGAATACAATTTTTGTGAATATAAACACAATTTTATTGTGGCAACGTTGCATATGTAATTAAATCTTACTTCAAAATTCACTACGAAAATTCAAAAAGTTTTGCTAATTACTGGTTAAATAAACACGGTTTTTCGAATCCTATTTTTATTGTAAAGACACTAGGTCATAACGCCGAATTGTCACCATTTGAGGCTAAATGCATAATGCATAAAAATAATGTAAAATATCTATATGAAGGTGAGCCTGCATCTACAAAAAAGGCTGCGAGGCAAAATGCTGCTCGCCATATGTTAAACGCGTTAGCAGAAAAATTTCTGTTCTGCGAAGAAAATTATATTAAATTAAGAATCAATGTTAACGAGAATGTGAATGTGCAAATAGTTTCAGACGCACAAGTTAGTACAAATAAGATAAAACTTTATAAATGGTTAAACGCATGTAAAAGATGTTATGAGAGAGGACGTGTAGCTCCGCATTGTTTCCGTCCACGTAGAAACTATAAGTACGATATGTAATCCCTGATCCCAAAACATATTTAATACTACATATATACATTTTTTTTGTATACTTATGTTATTTTCACGAATCTAAACTTACATATAAGACATAATTGTGTCTATTTCTTCAATCTAGTATTTATGACGACCCTTCTACCATACGTTCGAACGCGGACGTTCGCTCCATGTGGGACTCTGAAGCCCCACCTGAATGCTTCACCCCGCGTTCGACTTAGGGGGGAGGTGTCACGTCCCGTGACGTATATATATGTTAATATATTTATTGATATATTTATATATTTGCATGATTATACTAATAAATACTTAATAAATATAGAGCGAATATTGTGCACTGTGTAGTCCAGACATACATATATATATATATATATATATATATATATATATGTATATAGTCAGCACGTTGTACACTGTAAGACATACCTATATATATGTCCAGCACGAGAGCAGAGGTATAGAATATAGACTATAGTAAGAACATTGTAATTCGTAGCGTACACTGTCTAACCATAGACGCATAGAGTATAGGGCCCAAAAGCACATTGTAACTGGAGGACATAGCTATAGATATACTGAAAACAGTACACGCCGTATAGTATATCTATATATATATAAACGTGACGTACGCATATACAGGATCGTCGCAGCATGCCGGAACGTCGGCATAGGCCCTATAAAAAGTGAATGGACCAACATAGGTCAGTTAGTTTTTAGTCAAAAAATTAGAAGCTACAGTTCCGTACAACTCTTCTCTATTTCCTACGGTTTTCCCCGATTCGACTGTCCAGTGTCTAGTGTGTCAAACCGGTATCCTTCGCGTGTTAGTGTGTGTGCCCTTGTGTCAAGTGTTGTGCACCGGGAAACCCGAATCTGGGATTTCCCATCTTGGATTACTTCGTACCCATTCAACCCTGAATTGGAACCCTTATTGTTTACATCAAGGTGCACAACCCCTTTCTTTCACACCACTACACGGAGACCATCTAGATATCATTTGATTCTTCAATCGAATCAATAAACCGGTAAGTTCTAATTTTAATAAATCTAACTTCATTATCTAACTCCTTTTGTTCCATAATACATGAGTCTCCTTTATTTTAAAGGTCCTGGCCAAGGATTAGAGTGTCTACATGCCTTCCTTCAGTTTCTTGTGCTAAAGCCTTAATAAACAATACGTTTCAAGTGTAATTGATTATAATAAATTGTTTAAACTAATCTATATTTATCTATTGGCTACTCTCTCATCTTCCCTGTGCGAGATCTTCGATCTCAACTAAAACGAGGAACCTAATTAAAAAGGAAAGTATTTTACGTTTTCCATGACGTAACATACAACCTTTTTATGGTGCATCGGCCGGGAATTAAACAAAAGAGAGCCAATATTTAATTTGTTTTGAAAAAAGTTTATTTCATATACATTTTTTGAGCACAAAGAACCTGAACGAAGACAGGTAACTTATAACCTTTACATTCTATTGCTGTGAAATATGTCCGTAAATAAATATAACCAATGCCTAATGAAAAACCTGTAGATTTAGGGAACATTAAAAGAACTATTACCAGGAATCTTGCTAAACAAAACCCCCAACTAGCTAAGCAAGTAGAATCAAATAAGAAAGGGCTTGAGAGTGATAGGAAAAATAAAATTAATGTTGAATTAGAAAAACTAGATTTGGAATTCGGTAGCGATAATTCAGATTTTGACTGTTCTGCACTCATTAATCCCGGTGATACAACATTAATCAATACAAATTCAAGCTTAATTAGTGGTTCTGTAGACCAAAATAAAACTCTAACAATTGATGACGTGATCGATTATCAAACTAACGTAAAGTCATTATTAAGTTCAACGCTTTCTCAGCTAATTTGTGAGAAAAAAACAAAAGAAAATTCATTTCCTGATTTAAATCGCGCATCAATAATAAGTGAACACGATAGTGACGACATTGCAAGCGACGAAGACTCGACAACACAGAAAAAAATGACACTGCCAACTAATCAACAAGTTTCCCTTCGCGACGCGCTCGAAATAATCCCTATTTTTGACGGAAGTAACATCCCTTTAGCTCATTTTATAGAGGGATGCACAGAAGCAAAAGCTATAATTCCCACACAGGTACATGAGAATCTTGCTAGATTAGTTAGAAGTAAATTGACCGGAGAAGCGCGGAAATGCATATTCGGAAATACGTTTCGAACTTTAGATGAATTGAAGGGCCAGATAATACAACTCGCCGAGCGCTCGAAATGACGTAAAACTATTGTCCAACTTGATAAAAAATGGAAATCGCAAATTTCCATTAACAAAAAATATTACTCGACGCGGCTTGTCAAGGTGCATCTTTTTTCTATCACGCATTTTTTTGCAAAATAACTAGTTTTGAAAATAAAAATTGAAAACTAATTTTTTTTCGCCCGAATAAACGCAATAAAATCAACGTTTAATAAAACTCAAACTGCGGTTTCTCGGAAACTAATTGACCAAATCACTTGAAATTCAAACTGCAAGTTCATGACTCTTTATAGAAGCTAATGATATGAATAAAAATATTGTAGCTATCTATGGTTTAATATTTTCGATCGATGTATCGATCGGCCCGGAAAACCGCGTTTTTCACATTTCACGTAGCGAGGAAGTTTTTCATTTCACAAGTCTCGCCAAAAAGAAACATATCTCCATGGTCGTCAACATTTAGCCAAGTTTTGGGCTAAATTTGACATCGATCCGATGAAAATGGTAGGAGCTACGGATTTTTAAAGAAAAGCGTCAGCGCACGAGGCCGGAGAATCCTGACGCTTGCGGCATTTGCCTAACGTGAAAGCTTTGCGGACACGTGATCTGTTAATTGTAGCACATAATTATTGTTGACAATTGATTCAACGATATTTTTACCCATTTTCAAGCATTTTGCGAACTATTATACCCGAAAATTCATTTCTGCAATCCGCAAATTGTCGATTCAAAAGTCGCGTTGGCTCGCGTGCTCCGATAAAAAATTGAAAGGCGTCCACAGCTTTTCTTTTGTTTTTCACTACGCTGTTGCTTTTTCACAATATATCGCGTAGTATATTTTGATGATATGTTAAAACACGTTGAGAAATGTCGGGCGTGAAAACTGATTAAAACAGAGGTCGGAAACGATCAAGAAATAATGATTCTTGGGCTCAAAACGGCAGGAAAAAATCTAGAAATTTGGTATGTATCATTTTTATAATACGGAGAGAAAACGCGGAAAGCAAATTACCGAAATCTTTGGTGTGCGTGGAAAGATAAGGTTTTTTCTATTATTATATGACACAGTAAACACTAGGGTGGTCCAAATTTATACCTGTAAAAATTCGAGTTTCGATTTTTTGTGATAGCCCCCCCCCCCCCATTTTTTAGTTTTCCGGAAAAAGAAATTCATTCTTTTTTGTTAACATGGGGTTTTAAATGGGAAAAGCTCGATTTTCAAAAAAATGGAAAAAAGAAGTACTTGTTATAAACTTTTTGTGAATTAAAGTATAGTCCTCTTGAGGAGTATTCAAGGAATAATTTCCATCCAATAACTTTAAATTTTGACACTCAAAATCCTCTTTTATTGTGCCCCGAAAATGCCCTAAAAAAATTCAAAATATTAGTTTTCTATCAAATTCATGCTAAAAATGGTATTTTTTGAAATTTTTTCAACATGAATTATTTTTAATAGATAAGTGACGAGTTTTGAAGTATATTTTGAATAATTTTAAATAATTTCAATTGTTTGAATAATTATTATTTGTTTAAACAATTTTTTTTCCTGTGAATCGTGAAAACTTATTATCTTTCGGAATAAATTATAAAAAAGCTGATGAATGTCAAGGGTTGTAGTTCTTGTTTAACATATTTGCTAATTATTTAAATAATTTTCAATTGTTTAAACAATTTTTTCTTCCAAAAATCGTAAAAATTTATTATTTTCTGGGAATAATTACACAATCAAAGAATGTTGAGTGCAATATATTTTTAAAGGATATTTGGTGATTATTAAAACAATTTTTATTTGTTCAAGTAATGTTTCCCCTTGTAAAGCGAGAACTGGTTGAATAATTACTAAATAAGTTAAAATTTAAAATCGGTTAAGAATTGCAGGCTGTAGGTGATTTCAAATAGTGAATTCTCGATTCAGCCCACTGTGCGTCGGGATTCTCCGGCCTCGTGCGCTGACGCTTTTCTTTAAAAATCCGTAGCTCCTACCATTTTCATCGGATCGATGTCAAATTTGGCCCAAAACTTGGCCAAATGTTGACGACCATGGAGATATGTTTCTTTTTGGCGAGACTCGTGAAATGAAAAACTTCCTCGCTACGTGAAATGTGAAAAACGCGGTTTTCCGGGCCGATCGATACATCGATCGAAAATATTAAGCCATAGATCGCTACGATATTTTTATTCATATCATTGGCTTCTGTGAAGATTCATGAACTTGCATTTTGAATTTCAAGTGATTTGGTCAATTAGTTTCCGAGAAACCGCAGTTTGAGTTTTATTAAACATTGATTTTATTGCGTTTATTCGGGCGAAAAAAATTAGTTTTCAATTTTTATTTTCAAAACTAGTTATTTTGCAAAAAAATGCCTAATAGAAAAAAGATGCGCCTTGACAAGCCGCGTCGAGTCATATTTCTTGTTAATGGAAATTTGTGATTTCCATTTTTTGTCAAGTTGGACAATAGTTTTACGTCATTTCGAGCGCTCGGCGAGTTATATTATCCGGCCCTTCAATTAATAGAGAAACTAAAAAAGGTTTATGCTCCCGCGAAAAGCGTATACCAGCTGCAAGGAGAACTAGGCAATATATTTATGTGGGATAAAGAAAATGTTATATCATACGCTGCGCGAATGAAAGAACTAGCAGATAGGATCGAAGACGCGCATAAATTAGGCAATGATGGTGCCACGGATGACACGTTTAAAGCAAATTTAGAAGATGATGTGGTTAAATGTTTTAAAAGGGGTTTACGTTCAGAAATAGAGATAAGATTAAAAGATAACGTGAATGAAACTTTTTAAACTCTAATCAATGAGGCGCTAGAAATTGAAAGAAAATTAAATGCATGTTCAGAATTGCGAAAAAATAAGCCAAACAAATCTTCAGAAGAAGAATCAGAATCGCGAATTATTACTAAAAATAATAAATTCAATGTTGCTCAGGACACTAAAATAGCATGTTTAATTTGCGGAAGACCGGGACATGCGACCGAAAAGTGCTACCACCTCGAAAACTTTCGACAAAAAATCTTTTCCGAAAATCCGGATGTTTCAAATTCAATTCAAAACCAATTTTTACAAAATACACCTCAAAGAAATTTTAATAATCACAATAAATGGAATTCTGCACAAAATCCAAATTTTGGACCCCGACAGAATCAAAATTTTAGATCTGGATAAAATTCAAATTTTAGACCTGAACTAAACCAAAACTTTGTGCCTAGACAAAATCAAAATTTCGGATACCGACAGAATCAAAATTTCAGTAACCGACAAAATCCAAATTTTGGATATCGCCAAAATCAAAATTTTAGTAACCGACAAAATCAGAATTTTGGAAACCAACAAAATCAAAATTTCGGATACGGACAAAATCAAAATTTTAGATCCAGGCAGAATCAAAATTTTGAGCCTGGTCAAAACCAAAAGGGAAATCCTGAAAATACAAATAATCAGCAGACCCGCCCATATCCCACCCAAGGATCTCAAATTATTTGCAATTTTTGTAATTACCCTGGTCACATCGCTAAGGATTGTTATAAAAAGAGTAGATATTTACAAAATCAACAAAGCCCACAAAATTATACGCAGAACCAGGAAAACTCCAACGCTATTCCCCCAATGGGTGCTGGGAGGAAGGCGCCAACCCATTAACTAAAGCACCTATAGAAATCACGAGTGAGGAAAATTATATCAAAATTCATATCAGTAGGAATAATATAATTCCTTCGATCATGGTATCTGCCGTTGGTCTAAAAAACCCGGCACGTATGATGATCGACACTGGTGCTGGTCGAAATTTAATTAAAAGAAGTGCGATTGACCCCGAAGTAAAAATAAATAAAAATGAAGTGTTGAGACTAACAGGAATTAATGATCTACCTGTCTATACTCTAGGTCAAATTAAGGTTATGATACTTGGATTTTTAACTACTTTAAATATAATTCCTGATGACGTACCAGTAGATGAAGATGGAGTCTTGGGCTCTGAATTTTTTCTTAATAATAAAGTAAATATAAATTACACATACAAATGTATTGAAATTAACGATGCAACTTATCCTTTTGAACAAACTGGCGTTATCAAAATCCCGGCACGAACAATTTTTGATTATTATGTAAAAATAGAAAATACAGAAAAAAGTGAAGGATATATACCTCAATTATCAATTGGAGAAGGAATTTTTGTGGGTCAAGCCATTGTACAAAATTGTGGAGGCAAAGCCTACGTTAAATATGCAAACATAAATGAACAACCTGTAAAAATATCAATTCCTAGCGTTCAATTACAAGATTTTGAACAATGCGAATTAAACAATTCAACAAATCTATCTAATTTTTCAGAAAATAAAATTGATGAAACTTTGCCTAATTTGATATTAAATAGTTTTTTGAAATCCGATGAAAAGTCTAACCATTTCTGCCAATTTTACAAGATCACAGGCGAAGAAAGAGTAGAAATCATTAAAAAACTACTACGGTTAGATCATTTAAATATGGAAGAATATGAACACGTTGAAAAATTAATTACTAAACATGCAGATTGCTTCCACATTCCGGGAGAATACTTAGAACCTACAAACATTCTCCAACACTCCATACCAACAACAGATGATTGCCCTATTTTTTCGCGACAATATCGATTTCCCCCAGTTCATAAGGAAGAAATCATCCGCCAAGTGGATGAATTATTGAAAAACAATGTAATAAAACCCTCCCAATCACCTTACAATACACCAGTTTGGATCGTTCCAAAAAAGCAAGACTCACAAGGAAAAAAGAAATGGCGAATGGTACTTGATTTTAGAAAATTGAATGAAAAGACAATTGGTGATTCATATCCTTTACCAAACATTCACGACATTTTAGACCAGTTAGGATCTGCTCGCTATTTCTCTGTTTTTGATTTAGCTACGGGTTTCCATCATATAAAAATGGATCCCAAAGATGCACACAAAACTGCGTTTTCAACCCCTTATGGACATTACGAGTTTGACAGAATGCCTTTCGGTTTGAAAAATGCACCAGCAACATTTCAACGACTAATGGATTTAGTTCTAACGGGACTTCAAGGAACAGAACTTTTTGTTTATCTAGATGACATTGTGATTTACGCGAATACTTTAGAAGAACATGAATCAAAATTCAATGAACTAATGAGCCGATTACGAAATGCAAATCTTCATTTACAACCCGACAAGTGCGAATTTCTACGACACGAAGTAGGATATTTGGGACATATAATAGATAAGGATGGAGTTCGACCTGATCCGAAGAAAATCATGGCAGTAAAAGACTTCCCAACTCCTAAAAATCAAAAGCATATCAAACAATTTTTAGGTTTAGCAGGATATTACCGTAGATTTATAGAAAATTTTGCCAAGATAGCAGCCCCAATCAATCAGCTCCTTAAAAAAGATATATCATTCAATTGGACGGAGAAGCAGCAACAAGCGTTCAATATTCTAAAAGATAAATTGTGCCAAGAACCACTTTTAATTCGACCTGATTTTTCAAAACCTTTCATTGTAACTACAGACGCATCAGGTTATGCCATAGGCGGAATACTTTCGCAAGGTAAAATAGGTAAAGACCAACCAATTGCCTATGTTTCAAGATCATTAACCGATACTGAACGTAAGTACGACACGTATGAAAAAGAAGCATTAGCAATAGTCTACTCCGTAATATATTTTCGCCCTTATTTGTACGGACGAAAATTCACCCTCGTTACAGACCATAAGCCCCTTGTTTGGTTCAAAAACTCTAAGGATCCTTGTTCTCGAGTTTCAAGATGGCGATTGAAGCTCGTCGAATATGATTATGATGTCATCTATAAAGCAGGAAAATCAAATGTTAATGCAGATGCGCTTTCGAGGAACCCCGTTCTAGAAAATGACGAAACCGTAGGAATTAATATAATTTCGGAAAATAACTCAACATTCGAGGAAGAGAATCCTATAAATTCCATGGAAATCTTGAACTTTAAGAATCATGAAAATTCAGATTCCGAAGAAAATATCAAAATTAATTGCGAATCTTTGAAGGAAAAAACTCCTGAAATTCTTCATAATTTAATAAGTGAGGAATCACTGAATGAAATACAAAATCAATCTTTTGATAGTCCAATACAGAAACTTCTATATCTTTCAATATTACTTTTAATTCCAAAACTTATAAAAAGAAACGAATTTCTCTGTCAATCTTGGAATACTGTGGTTACAAGAGGACAGAAGCAAAAATACAAAGAGCAAGCAGAAATTAATGAACAAATTGAAAATCAAGGTAAGTCACATGGAGATAGTGAGGAAGAATATTTACCTCCCTCGCCTGCTGTCAAAAAAGCACGAGGCAGGCCCAAGAAAGCTGTGCTTACAAATGCAAGCAACCCGCAAGCCTTAAAAAAGATAGGCAGACCGAGAAAAGAGGCAATCACTGATGAGTCTCTGAATTTGAAACAAAAAACGCACACAAAATTTGAACATGAAGATGAATCTGATTCAGATACAGAATATTTTGATAATTCAAGAAAGCAAATTAAGAAGAAGAAGAAAATTTACCAGAAATCCAAGGCAAAGCCTGCTACACAAGAAGAAGAGAAGGAAAATGAAGAAGATAATTTCTCAACTTCGGAAGATCAGGTCCTAAAAGACGGAAATTTTCAAAATTTTTTAGATAAAGAAAACTTTGTTGATGAAGAAAATATGCAAGAACTTTCAGAACCAGAAGATTTTCCAAAAGGAACAAACGGGAAAAATCCTGAATTTTTTCAAGAGATAAATGAAGATAAATTAGAAGAAAGTAAACCCCCTCCAGAACCCCCTCCTTTGAATACTCAAACACATACACAACAAAATGTTGTTGAGTGTCGTGATCAATTAACGATGCGTAAAGATAATTACGCTTATTTTGTTGCTACTGACGGTTCCCCACGTGACAATGGATCAAGAGCCTTGTCGAAACGTGGAATTTTACCTAAATTGAGCCAACTTGAGAAAGGACTTGTTAAAGAAATAAAGAAAGGGCAGCAGTATCATTTAGCCCTTCCTATTGAAGCTGATTCTAAAGAAAATTTGTCAGACACTTTAAGCAGTATTAAACTTTCAATACTTTCTTTGCATTCAATATCAGTGAAACTAAATTTACGATCTATTAGTATCGCAAAAACTTCACAAGTTAATCACATAGGTTGGAAAGAAATACGTGAAATTCTAATTTCAACTTTTTCGGATTCTTCTACCAAAATTATAATATGCACAGGAATAGTTCATTATCCAACAAAAGAACAGCGAACTCAATTACTTGAAGAAGCACATTCTTCAGCTTTAGGAGGTCACAAAGGTGTTACAAAAACTTATCATCGAATTCGTCAGAATTATTATTGGGAAAATATGAAAATTGATATTCAGAAATATATTCAACAGTGTTTGCAATGTCAAATTAAAAAATTAGTTCGCGTAAAGACAAAAAATCCTATGATAATAACGGACACGCCTGGAACCGCATTCGACAAAATTTCAATGGACATAGTTGGCCCACTTCCACAAACAACAGCAGGCAACGTAAATATCTTAACTATCCAAGATAATTTTACAAAATATGCTTTAGCTTTAGCAATTCCAGACGCGAAAGCTTCAACAGTAGCTGACGTTTTTGTTAAAAAATTTATATGCATTTACGGTTCCCCAAAAGCAGTTTTGACTGACCAAGGTTCAAATTTTTTAAGTAATTTAATGAAAAGAATGGCAAAGCGTTTTAGAATTAAGCAATTTAAAACAACAGCATTTCATCCACAATCAAATGGGTCTCTTGAAAGATCACATCACGTTTTAGCTGAATACCTCAAACAATTTGTTTCAAAAAATTCCGAATGGGACGATTGGCTTGAATTAGCCATGTTTTCTTACAATACAAGTGTCCACGAAGGTACAAAATGTACGCCCTATGAATTAGTTTTCGGTAAATTAGCTCGACAACCATCAAATGAACCACTATCAAAGCAAGAAAAATTGCAAACTTATGACGATTACCTAACGAATTTTATAACAAAATTATATGAAATGAGAACTCAAGCGAGACAAAATTTAATTGCGGCTAAAGAAAAGCCAAAAATATATCATGATCGAAAAATTAATCCATTAGAAATCAAAACTGGAGATAACGTCTTTTTATTAATTGGAAAAGAACATAAGAAAAAATTTGATGATCAATATAAAGGCCCTTACGAAGTCCTAGAAATATTAGGAAAGGGAAACGTGAAAATTGACATAAAAGGCAAACCTGCAGTGGTCCACGTCAATAGACTTAAACGTTCACACATAAAATGTCAAACCATTAATAATTAAACAACAAGCCCTTATCATTTCAATTTCAGATGGATCCCATCCACTGTCAGCGTGTAGACTCTCTCATCGTCGTTTTTATGCATCAAATTTATCTGCTCATGCTATGGCCATATTTATTTCATACGGAAATTTTCGAAAGAAATGACAGTGATATTCCTAAATGGGCACAAAACCTTAGAAGCATAGAAACAACTAGGGATATAATCCTTCAAATTAACACCGTCTTCTACACTAACTTTTGTTTTCCTTTTACAGGTCTTCGAGAAGCACAATGAACTAAAAACTCCAACTTTCACCTGGTATCTTTTTGAGATTACCTAGTAACCCCATCTGATTTGAATCCTTTCGGATGAACATCATTTTTTGTCTCACATTCTTCGTCTCACAGGATCTATGACATTTGCAATAATAGTAGTCACAAAATTGATACCAAATCAATAACTTATTTTCTTCAAAAATTTCGTCAATTTCTATTCAAACATATATATGTAATATTTACAGTTCTTAAAAAAATAAATAATAATAAAAAAAATGATCCATTTTCACAAAAAGTTCAGAACACATTTGAAAATTTAGAGAAAAATCAAGATGCTTCTCTTTATTTAATCAGAGATAATCTATTTCTTATTTTAATCTGACCTTTCCGAAAATGATAAATCTTTCTAAAATCATCTCAAGCGTTGAAGACTTTAAAAAATGTGTTGATCTTAACAACAAGTTCAATGACTCTGCTTTCGAAAATATAAGAAAAGAACCGGAAGAGACTCTATTATTTTTTCTACCATTTCCCGAATCTTTCCTTAATTTTGAACAAACAGTTCTGCTTCTTGTTTCCTTAACATTCCTCCGTTTTCAAAAATTAAATATTTTTACAGTAAAAAACTGTTTACTTTTTATGTTAACTATTACTGCACCTGATCTATCTTAAACGTTAAAACACCTAGACTCAGTTTTACCACCCTCCCTGCAGAAAATCCATCCTACACCCACAACACGTATTCGAATTTTTATTATAGTCCTCAATACATTTTTTGTTCTTTTCACCTTTTTATTCAAATTTATATCACTCATAGAAGCAAAATATGTTCTTATCTGTCTCTATACTATTAGAAGAATATTTCTTGCAAAATAACCACTTTTGTCAATGTAAAAATTATTTTTCTAATAGGAAGCTTTATAATTCTTCTCCTTCTTTATAAGTAGTTATTTACACTATACTATGTGAATCCAATTTTATAGTTTTTATATTTAACCTCGTAAATACATATGTATCTATTTCATGATGTTAACGTAAGATTGGATGATCGTTTTTAAATTGATATGTAGAATAATAATTCCGAAAGAGGACTCGGATGCTGATACTGAAATTCTCGAAAACAATGATTGAATATACATAGATCTCATATTTTCATTTAATTGTTACCACTTAATGTGCAATTGTATTTAAAGAAGTACATTTCGCGAAAATTTCTGTACGTAAGTACCATGTTTATAATCACAGTGAAATTGACTTTTCACCTTTGTTTTCTTCTTCAAGTACATTTCAGTACAATTACACGATTTGTATATTTTTGTAAATTCACAAGTTATGTTCATATGTATCTCTTTTTCTCTTATCTGTTGTAGCGAAAATATTTGTACGCGTCTTAGTTTTAAATATTTTTAATGTTTGTAAAAAGGTGCCAATTAGTAGTAACGAAACATTCAAAAAATTCGAATTTAGCGCCAAAATTTTGTCAGTTATGGCCCAACGTAACACAGTCATCGAAAATACAATTTCTTGAATACAATTTTTGTGAATATAAACACAATTTTATTGTGGCAACGTTGCATATGTAATTAAATCTTACTTCAAAATTCACTACGAAAATTCAAAAAGTTTTGCTAATTACTGGTTAAATAAACACGGTTTTTCGAATCCTATTTTTATTGTAAAGACACTAGGTCATAACGCCGAATTGTCACCATTTGAGGCTAAATGCATAATGCATAAAAATAATGTAAAATATCTATATGAAGGTGAGCCTGCATCTACAAAAAAGGCTGCGAGGCAAAATGCTGCTCGCCATATGTTAAACGCGTTAGCAGAAAAATTTCTGTTCTGCGAAGAAAATTATATTAAATTAAGAATCAATGTTAACGAGAATGTGAATGTGCAAATAGTTTCAGACGCACAAGTTAGTACAAATAAGATAAAACTTTATAAATGGTTAAACGCATGTAAAAGATGTTATGAGAGAGGACGTGTAGCTCCGCATTGTTTCCGTCCACGTAGAAACTATAAGTACGATATGTAATCCCTGATCCCAAAACATATTTAATACTACATATATACATTTTTTTTGTATACTTATGTTATTTTCACGAATCTAAACTTACATATAAGACATAATTGTGTCTATTTCTTCAATCTAGTATTTATGACGACCCTTCTACCATACGTTCGAACGCGGACGTTCGCTCCATGTGGGACTCTGAAGCCCCACCTGAATGCTTCACCCCGCGTTCGACTTAGGGGGGAGGTGTCACGTCCCGTGACGTATATATATGTTAATATATTTATTGATATATTTATATATTTGCATGATTATACTAATAAATACTTAATAAATATAGAGCGAATATTGTGCACTGTGTAGTCCAGACATACATATATATATATATATATATATATATATATATATGTATATAGTCAGCACGTTGTACACTGTAAGACATACCTATATATATGTCCAGCACGAGAGCAGAGGTATAGAATATAGACTATAGTAAGAACATTGTAATTCGTAGCGTACACTGTCTAACCATAGACGCATAGAGTATAGGGCCCAAAAGCACATTGTAACTGGAGGACATAGCTATAGATATACTGAAAACAGTACACGCCGTATAGTATATCTATATATATATAAACGTGACGTACGCATATACAGGATCGTCGCAGCATGCCGGAACGTCGGCATAGGCCCTATAAAAAGTGAATGGACCAACATAGGTCAGTTAGTTTTTAGTCAAAAAATTAGAAGCTACAGTTCCGTACAACTCTTCTCTATTTCCTACGGTTTTCCCCGATTCGACTGTCCAGTGTCTAGTGTGTCAAACCGGTATCCTTCGCGTGTTAGTGTGTGTGCCCTTGTGTCAAGTGTTGTGCACCGGGAAACCCGAATCTGGGATTTCCCATCTTGGATTACTTCGTACCCATTCAACCCTGAATTGGAACCCTTATTGTTTACATCAAGGTGCACAACCCCTTTCTTTCACACCACTACACGGAGACCATCTAGATATCATTTGATTCTTCAATCGAATCAATAAACCGGTAAGTTCTAATTTTAATAAATCTAACTTCATTATCTAACTCCTTTTGTTCCATAATACATGAGTCTCCTTTATTTTAAAGGTCCTGGCCAAGGATTAGAGTGTCTACATGCCTTCCTTCAGTTTCTTGTGCTAAAGCCTTAATAAACAATACGTTTCAAGTGTAATTGATTATAATAAATTGTTTAAACTAATCTATATTTATCTATTGGCTACTCTCTCATCTTCCCTGTGCGAGATCTTCGATCTCAACTAAAACGAGGAACCTAATTAAAAAGGAAAGTATTTTACGTTTTCCATGACGTAACATACAACCTTTTTATGGTGCATCGGCCGGGAATTAAACAAAAGAGAGCCAATATTTAATTTGTTTTGAAAAAAGTTTATTTCATATACATTTTTTGAGCACAAAGAACCTGAACGAAGACAGGTAACTTATAACCTTTACATTCTATTGCTGTGAAATATGTCCGTAAATAAATATAACCAATGCCTAATGAAAAACCTGTAGATTTAGGGAACATTAAAAGAACTATTACCAGGAATCTTGCTAAACAAAACCCCCAACTAGCTAAGCAAGTAGAATCAAATAAGAAAGGGCTTGAGAGTGATAGGAAAAATAAAATTAATGTTGAATTAGAAAAACTAGATTTGGAATTCGGTAGCGATAATTCAGATTTTGACTGTTCTGCACTCATTAATCCCGGTGATACAACATTAATCAATACAAATTCAAGCTTAATTAGTGGTTCTGTAGACCAAAATAAAACTCTAACAATTGATGACGTGATCGATTATCAAACTAACGTAAAGTCATTATTAAGTTCAACGCTTTCTCAGCTAATTTGTGAGAAAAAAACAAAAGAAAATTCATTTCCTGATTTAAATCGCGCATCAATAATAAGTGAACACGATAGTGACGACATTGCAAGCGACGAAGACTCGACAACACAGAAAAAAATGACACTGCCAACTAATCAACAAGTTTCCCTTCGCGACGCGCTCGAAATAATCCCTATTTTTGACGGAAGTAACATCCCTTTAGCTCATTTTATAGAGGGATGCACAGAAGCAAAAGCTATAATTCCCACACAGGTACATGAGAATCTTGCTAGATTAGTTAGAAGTAAATTGACCGGAGAAGCGCGGAAATGCATATTCGGAAATACGTTTCGAACTTTAGATGAATTGAAGGGCCAGATAATACAACTCGCCGAGCGCTCGAAATGACGTAAAACTATTGTCCAACTTGATAAAAAATGGAAATCGCAAATTTCCATTAACAAAAAATATTACTCGACGCGGCTTGTCAAGGTGCATCTTTTTTCTATCACGCATTTTTTTGCAAAATAACTAGTTTTGAAAATAAAAATTGAAAACTAATTTTTTTTCGCCCGAATAAACGCAATAAAATCAACGTTTAATAAAACTCAAACTGCGGTTTCTCGGAAACTAATTGACCAAATCACTTGAAATTCAAACTGCAAGTTCATGACTCTTTATAGAAGCTAATGATATGAATAAAAATATTGTAGCTATCTATGGTTTAATATTTTCGATCGATGTATCGATCGGCCCGGAAAACCGCGTTTTTCACATTTCACGTAGCGAGGAAGTTTTTCATTTCACAAGTCTCGCCAAAAAGAAACATATCTCCATGGTCGTCAACATTTAGCCAAGTTTTGGGCTAAATTTGACATCGATCCGATGAAAATGGTAGGAGCTACGGATTTTTAAAGAAAAGCGTCAGCGCACGAGGCCGGAGAATCCT
>CAKNXH010049865.1:0-27153 GCA_932178445.1 Andricus quercusramuli
TATTTCAAAATAAAAATGCTGCTATTTGAATACTAATTGCTAAATTACCATGAAGTAGCTTTTATTCAGATTTTAAAATCAGAAACTCAGACTTGAAAACATTATATTGCATGGACCAGAGAGCTGAAACTAGGATTTAAACCTAACTCGTTCGGATTGCAGTCCACTCCCTTCGGGATCGTTTCAAAGCATCTTCGGTTGAGTTCTGATCAGGAGTAAAACCTTCCGGCAGTCTGTAGGTTTCGATCTTTTAAAGATTCGATCCCGGGTACTTTTTTTCATCAGTACACAAAGTAAAGGATCGATCCTCTGTACCTGCTCTCCTCGGGAGTCAAACGCTGACCGGCTTGTGCCACAACCCATCCCTTCCTGAGTGCTTCAGAAGGAGGGAGCGTCAACGCAGGATGGGATCACTTTCTCCATGCAGTACACGTTTTCTGATCTCGAGAAGAGTTAAACCTAACGATCTTTTTTCGTCGGCTCAGGGATCAAAACTCAAAACGATCAAAACGTTTTACTCTCAGTCCCTGGTAATTCCTCTCCTAATGGAAGAGAAAATCTCTTTAAAAATTCTGCAATCTATCTTTTCTTTTAAGTGAATCGTTAATATCACACAAAAGTAAACTTTGTATCACTCATATGATGAAAATTTACACTACTTCGCGTTATTTTATAATATACTGGTATTAAAATAATACTACCCTTATATCAATTATTACATATCAGAATTTTCACTTTCGGACTTGAGATTTTACATAACTCTTTTGTATTATTTATAGTTCTGTTTTGTATTAAATCCTAAAATAATTGTAAACTTTATCTAAATGCAGTAATGTCCTCCATTTACATAACTAATTGGGTAAATTCTAATGAACAAATTTTCTCCGTGTACAGATAAATTTTAAATTAAAGCGATGAATATCAACCTAAAGAAAAAAAATGTTTAACAAACAAATTCGACCAAGTTGAATTTTTAACAACAAAAATATGATTTCGTTATGGAAAAGATTATTTTTAATCAGACAGTTGCAGTTTTAACAAAAAAAGAGAAAATTTCAACCAGGAAAAGAATTTTGCAGTCAATAATGATGAATTTTCAAATTAAATATCTGCAAATTTTTAATCCTTGACTTTCCCTCACCAATGAATTCCCTGATTTTCCGGATTTGAAAAAATCTAATTAAATTTTTGTTTAAAAAAAACCGGAAACAAATGAGAAACATCGAAATATTTTCGATTATAACAGTCTTTTCCCCTATTTTTCCTTCGCAAGAGTGAAAATTCCAGGACCATGATCGAAATTCATGGACTTTTTCAGGTTTGCCAGATAAAAAAAGGCAAGTACTTTTCCATGGTTTTAAGGATTTCCCGGTTGCTAGACACCCTGGCATAATAATTAAATAATAATACTTAATAATAATAAAAAAAACGGTAAATTCTTATGAGAAAGCGCTACATAACCTAAAATTGACATAAACGCTCACAAATTTACTATGTCGATGAATGTTTATTTTGATATTTCGTACTATGAATATTTTAAATAAATATGAAGGTTAATTCTTAGTAGATAAAAATATTAGTTAGAAACCAAAAAATTGGGAGAAAATGATAGGGTACGTTTTCAGACTACAAAATGTATGTCGGACTAAATCAGGAAAAACTTATATCATTTTTGAAGATATTCGATTGATTGCAATAAATGGCGGCGTCATGACTTCGTGATATACCCTGGCGGACCGGCCGAACGCAAACATTACGCTACAGCGTAACGGTAAAGTAATGCTAAAGTAATGGTAAAGTAATATGGCATTACAATTAATAAAGGAAACAAAATTAATATGTAAACTGTTGCAATTATAATAAAACGTTGAAATTTACGTTCAACGGTCATGCCGCAATTGCAACAAGATGCTTTTGCAGCATTAAAAAATAAAAAAACATAGTGACCGTCATTGCAGTCGGGCCCCTGCATATTGGCAACCCGCTAACGTGGCTTTAAGTGGGTTGCCAGTCTGCAGGGACCCGACTTGCATGACAGCCACTTTGTTTTTTTATTTTTTAACGCTGAGAAAGCAACTTGTTGCAATTACGGCATGACCATTTAATGTAAATTTTAACGTTTTATTATAATTGCAACAATTTACATATTAATTTTGTTTCCTTTATTAATTATAATGCCATATTACTTTAGCATTACTTTACCATTACTTTACCGTTACGCTGTAGCGTAATGTTTGCGTTCGGCCGGTCCGCCAGGGTACGCAATATGAAAATGTAAAAAATGGTAAACTATGGTGTTAAAATTTAAATTGAGATATTGTAATGAGAGTTTTAAAATTTAAATCCGAAGACGTATTTTACATGATGAAAGCAACTGAATAAAAGCAATGAAATCTACCTAAAAACATGAAAAGCTCTAAAAACGAATTTTAAACCGTGTTACTTTAGGAGCCACGTGTCGAACCTAAAACTTGGCTTTCTTCTCCAGACCCATGTTACGCAAAATGTACGAAATGTAAAATTACATTTGAAGTTATCTATGAGGTTTTCTGCAAGTCCCCAATCTCGTAAAATATTTTCGACGAATTGGTCACTCATTTTCACGAAATACGAATAAGAGCTAACGCCACGAATTCCCGAAACGACGTTGAGCAAGCAACCCAGCAAAAAAGAAAGAATTGATACGAATTGAACTGAAAAGACTAAGGTACCCTGCAAATCCCGCTTTGCGACCATGACGCATTGGACCTATGTGTCAATGCAAGTAAATTCGTGAAGACGGTATTTCAATTTTGAATCTTTCTATACGTACAAATACAGTGCAAAAGTATAAAGTCAGCGAATACACTTCAATGCGTCAGCATGCAAACGCTTCAACATTGGCCAATGCGTCTGAATTCGTGAGAGTAAAATACACACTTGAATTCGCCCCAATGCGTCACGGCGAATTTCAGAAAGTGTTGATTTATTCAATTTAATCCGTAACAGTAAAACCAACGTGCAGGGCATATAGAATTTATTGTACAGGGTCCGGCACTCGAAGTGTAACCAATTAAAAAGGCCATAAATTCGGTTTGGAAAATTACTTTTACTCAATTCAAAGTACAAAATGTGTAAAAATAATACAAAATTCAGAATCAATTTACTTTTGCTCGATATGACCACCTTTTGCCTTGACTATAGCCTTGAGACGGTCAAAAAACGAATCGCAAGCTGCCGAATGTGACTTGTAGGTATTTTGGCCCACTCGCGGACAATAAAATTTTTTCAGCCCCTCGAGACTGGTGTATTTTGTAGTTCGGAGCTTGCTCTCCAAAATGGCCCAAAGAAAATAATCCATTGGATTCGCGTCTGGTGAATTCGAGAGCCATTGTGTGGACGTTTTGAAGTTCGGAACGTTGTTTTTCAGCCATTCTTGGTTCACTCGAGCTTTGTGAGACGGTGCCGAGTCCTGTTGAAACGTCCATGGTCTGCCAACGAAATGTTTGTCTGCCCACGGCTTCAGAGCAGCCTCCAGAATACTTTTCTGATAATATTTCGCATTTACCTTGACGCCAGGCTCGATGAAAACGATTAGAGAGCGCCCATCTGCTGTTACAGCGGCCCAAACCATTATCTGTAGCGGGTGCTGCCTCCTGGTGGCCAATCGATGCTTCGGCCAAGCGAAGCAACTCCTTCGCTCTCTCAAGTCTACATAGTCAAGGCAAAAGGTGGTCATATCGAGCAAAAGTGAATCGATTCTGAATTTTGTATTATTTTTACACATTTTGTACTTTGAATTAAGTAAAATTAATTTTTCAAACTGAATTTATGGCCTTTTTAATTGGTTACACTTAGAGTGCCGGACCCTGTAAATATTTAGTAAATTGTCTCGTAGCTCAGTGGCGGGTACTCTGGACTGATACACGAGGGATCGCTGTTTCAAGTCTCGACGCATGCACTTTTTATTCATTTTTTATCTGATTGACCTAGACCACGCATTAATACGAATTCACACACATTCAATTCGCGCTGTCTCAATTCATCTAAATGCGTCTCAATCCGTTCGAACGAATCAGAAAACGGGATTCACGCGCATGACAAAAATGTTAATTCGCCCCAATCCGTATCAATTCTTTCTTTTTTGATGGGAAGAACACTGTTAGAAATTTCTTTAGGAATTTTCAGAGACACGTCACTAAAGCTTTATGCAGAAACCGTTTCTAAATTTTCCTAAACTGTAACAGAAATTTCAGCAACAGTAACTGCATACAGCTTCAGTTACATGTTTCGGAAAATTCTGTTACAGTTTAGGAATTTTCAGTTACTGTAACTGAAAATTTCAAGGGGTTGAAAAAATGTTTTCGGTTCATTAATTTTAATATAAAATGTGTAGTATATATTTGTCCTGAGAATATAAATAGAAGAAAAATACGAGTGAAGTTATTACAAACGACTTTCTTATGCATCTATGTCATAGTAATACGTACACTCATTGTATCAAATATGTAATCAAAGCCCATCTTTTATGATTAGAAGTTTTCTTTCACATTTGATCAATTGAGTATATTATATAACATAAATATATACGTAGTTATTTACATATGAACTTCGCTCGTATTTAGTCATACTATAATTTATATTTTCAAGACAAATATATACTGCAAATTTATATTAAAATCAATGAACCAAACAATACTGTCTCTTTATATTACATGTTTTGAAAAATGTACGCACAAAATTTATATAAAATGTTGTTTTATTTTTTATACAAGATGAAAAATCTCAATTAAACTTTCTTATAATATTACTATATCAATATAGTATATGAAATAATATAAAAACACATAAAATTTCTTATATTGTCGGTAAGAAGTTGTCAATTTGTTTTGATAATTTTAATTAAAAAATAATTTAAAAATGTAGCAAAGAAGAACTTAAGAAAGGTTCTATGCATAATGTTTTCTAATGTCATAGATTTGAAACAGCAATAAAATTCTTATTGTAACTAATCAAATAAAAACAATTTCGGTTTGTTTATTAAAATTGATATAAAATTAACATCATGGTTTATCAAAAAACAATTTCTAACTTGACGAAGAGGCAGATTAGGGGTTATCCACAAAATACGAGATACTTTAGAGGGAGGGGGGGGGGTATCAAAGTATCATTCTCCGTGTTAAGTGTGAGGGGCCGTACTTAAATTAGGTGACGGATTATAGGCCCTTTCTGAGACCCCCCTCCCTCCTGTAACAAACTGCAACAAAATATTTCTACCCTCCCCCACTCTTTCTGTACGTAATTTTTATTTGCCAAAAATGTTTTACTAGATATTGCTGGTAGAATTGGGCAGGGTGTTGAAATATAAGCATTTTAATCTTGTAATACTTTCAACATAGAATCTTGTATAAACGGAATAAAACAGTATTTCAGATACAAATTTAAAATGTTCAAATTTATTAATTTATTTTAAACAAAGAAATGTCTTTTCTACCATAAAATATTTATTTTTGATAAGGCACATAAATTTGCAACAAATAATTAAATTTTCAACCTAAAAATATAAATACCCAACAAAAAGTGTCATAGTTTATATTTGAATAAAAAAACATGAAATTTATACAAAAAAAAAAATTAACAAAAAGACGAATTTTCTCTACAAAAATTGAATTTAAATACAAAAAGTATGACTTCAGCTAAAAATTATTTTTCCACGAAACTGATGTATTTTTACGCAACAAAAAGAAAATTTTAAACCAAGAAAATTATTTTTTTCCTACCAAAAAAGGAGAAATTTCAACCAAAAAAGATCAATCTTAAAAAATAGAAATGTTACATTTTCAACTAAAAAATTAATTTCAAACAAAAAAAAAGACTTTCCCACTAAACATTTAAATTTTTAACCAAAGACATAAGCCTTCAATCAAACAAATAAATTTTTAACAATGTAGTTAAACTTTTACCCAAGTAGTTGCATTTTCAATTTGAAAAAATTAATTTTCAACAAAATAATTAAACTTTCAATCAAAGAGATGAATTTTCAACTAAAAATATAACTGTTCGAAAAAAATGATTTCTTAACAAAGTGATTCAACCAAATCTTTCAAATAGGATAATTGAATACTCAAGCAAAGAAGAATAATTTTTTACCAAAAAGTTGCATTAAAAAAAAAAAAGGATGTTCTACCAAAGCGGATAAATTTATGAATAAGAAAAAATTTTGTAAAAAGAGTTTAATTTGCTGTTAAAAAAGATTTTAGTTGACTTTCCACGATCAAAATATGAAATTTTAACCAAGAAATAAGTTTCTGCGAAAAAAATTAAATGTGTAATCGAAAAAGACGAATTTTTACCCAAAAAGGATGACCTTTTAACAAAATTGTTAAATTCTCTACCCAATAGTTGCATTTTTATCCAAAAAATATGCAATTTCTCTTGAGCAGATGAATTTTTATTTAAAAAGAAAATAAACTTTAAAAAAATATGTAGTTGTATTTTCATCCCAAAAAGATTCCAGTTGACTTTCCGAAATCAAAATATGAAATTTTCAACAAAAAATAAGTTTCTACGAACGAAATTCAATTTTTCATCCAAAAGGACGAATTTTTATACCAAAAGGGATGAATTTTTAACGAAATAGTTCCATTCGCTTCCAAATAGTTGAATTTTTATCCAAGAAAGATGAAATTTGTACTAAAACTTATGAATTTTTAATTAAAAGAAGGACACATTTTTTTTAAGTTGAACTTCCCAGGAAACAAAAATCCATTCACTTGCTTTGAATGGGTTTCGAAGTCGTTTGAATAGCGTATCTGTCACTGGAATTCCAGATTGCCGCCGATTGGTTCTTAACAGAATTTCACTCGTTATTATTGTTTTAACAGACTTATAAGCCACAAAAGCTTTCACATTCTCTAGAACTAAAATAGCAAAAGGAATCTAGTAGCCTTACGTATGATTTCTCTTAATCCATCAATAATTTATAAATTTTAAAAACCATGTGAAATATGGCAGCCTAACCTGAAAAATATCGCTCTCATTCAAAAACAGGTAAACCGATTCAATATGACTTTGCTTGAAATGGACATTGTAGTACATTGCAGATTCAAACATTCAAACATTCGAGAAACTGACCGATTCACATGATCGCAAACCAATTCAGTTTCAAAAATCTCAATCTGCCAATGACAGATACGCAATTCACGGAGTCGCATTTTCAATGGGTTATTTTTTCCTGGGTTTCATCCAGAAAAGCCTTCAGTTCATTTTTTAACACCAAAATGTGAATTTTAAACAAAAAGTAAAATTTCTACGAAATAGTTAAATTTTCAACAAAACAGTAGAATTTTCAACCACAAGTATGAATTTTTTACAAAATAATTATATTTTTAACCAAATGCAGTTGCATTTTTATCCAATAAAGATAAAACTTCTCTTAAAGAAGATACATTTTTAATTAGGAAAAAAAAAATTTTTTTTTACCTAGTGGAATTTTTATCCGGAAAAGATTTTATTTCTCTTTACAACACCAAAATATACCATTTACGTAGTGTATACAGATACGGCATTTTTTGCCGTATTTTAATTTTGTAGTACGGCATTTTAGTCACTGGTCACAGAAGAGTGATCTGTCACATCTCGAACCCCTTTTCCAAGTCTCCCTTCAAAAAATACGAGTGTTAGTGACTGGTCACAGAAGAGTGATCGTGAGAATTCGTGATTCGAATCTGAAGATAAACAATTCGCAAATTAGTGATAAAGTGTATTATTATAGGAATATTGAAGTGATGGGGAATCCTTTGTGCGCTTTTAGTGTGTAATGTTCTTGATTATATGACACTTTGTGTGTATTTATAACTTAATATTCCTCAATTTATGATAAAATAGTAAAATATTCTACTATTTTTCCAAAGTAGCAAAAACTATAATCAGAACAGAAAGTTTTTTATTGACACAAAAATTTTGCCGGACTAGAAACTTTAAATAAGGCAGAGTTTGCCGAAGCTCAATACTCGACATAGAATTTAACCAAAAAGTAAATTTTCTACAAAATAGTTACATTTTCAATAGAAAAGCAGAATTTTTACCCAAATTAAATTTCCTACAAAGTAGTTGAATTTTCAACAAAACAGCAGAATTTTCAACCAAAAAGTACGACTTTTCAACAAAATTGTGAAATCTATAAGTTAATTTTCTGCTAAATAGTCGAATTTTTAACCAATAGTATGACTTTTTAAAAAGATTGTTAAATTTTCAACCAAACAGTTGCATTTATGTCCAAGAAAAATGAAAATTCCAAAAGGATTTCAATAGACTTTTCTACAGAAAAATACAAATTTCAAACAAAAAGTACATTTTTTAGGAAATAGTTGAATTTTGAACGAAACGGTTGCATTTCTGTCCAAGAAAGATGCAATATTTCTACATTAAAAAATGTGTATGAACCGAATCCATTTCAAATCAGGCAGAACAAATTACAAGGCAGACGAATAGCTAGTGTGCAAACATAACCTACTTATATACAAGAGGGCGTAATTTAAATTACAAGTAAATACTATTTAATCTTAATGAATAGCTGTCTTACCATTTTGTATCTCAACTTTAAGTCGGGTAATATCTCGGGACTTAGCCCGTTATAACGATGAATTTTTCAATTGATGACGAGCGTCTCATTGCACACAAGATACCGTGCGGAGGATCCATCCAGTCGACCCCAGTGCGCACGCGCTCTGCAACCGGAGATCGTGCTGGACCGCGCGTTAATTTCAAATTTGTCAGACTGCTCATTGCCCCTTACGATAGGCAACTGAGCAAAATTTTAGTCAGGTAATAGAAAAATAGCAAACTGCAATAGAAATGTTTATATTTTAATTTATAAGAATGAAAAATTAGTTAATTATAATTCTATACAATAAATAATAAATAAATAAAACCCACGGAAATAATATAATGTATTTTTGCTGAGATTTTTTATTTCCATAAATTATACATTTTTATACATATTTTTATTATTTTACAATTTAATAATCAGAAGATGGTCGGTGTTTGAATGATAATTAATTATTTCTGAGCGTATGAGTGATCTAAATCTATAAATGAGAGTAAATGCTACAAATAGGGCGTAGCATTTTAGAATTAAGACCATTTGCTAATGAACCGGCAAGCAGGTATAAAGTTTCCTGCCTTTAAGTAATTCATTAATACTGTGCTATGGAAGTGTGTGAAATATGTGGAAAAAGTTTCAGCAGGCGATCCAATTTATATAAACATCGAAAAAGTGTACACAAAATTTAAAATGTAGTAAAAGCAACTCAACACTCATGCCATATTTGTAAAATAAATCACGTGCGTCCTAAACTATGACCCAAGACAGATTTATGTGTAAACATCTTCGGTAAACGTTGACTGAAATTGAAATCTTACATAAAGCAAATAAGAAGATTCTGAATCTGTTTATAATTAAATAATTTATAGATTTTTACGTTAAAAATTGAACTATTTCAATTTGAATGCCCTACGTAATTAATTAAATGTATGCATCCGATTGAAACTTCCAAATCTTTTTTTAATTTTCAAAAACATTTTAATTAATATATTCATAATTTTAAAGTTTTCATTGTTTCAGTTTTTTTTATTTTTCATTTGTAAATTACATTTTTCATTTAGGATTTTCAAGAAACAACTTAAAATCACTAAATTGTACTGGTTTTAGTTAAAATTGTTCAAAAATGATATAATTTTCAACACTTAAAAAATTCATTGATTCATTCTTCAAACAATTTTATTCGGGACCGTACTTAAATTACGTAACAGCTTAAGGGGGAGGAAGGGGTCAAAAGATTTTGTTACGATTTGTTACTGAAGGAGGGGGGGGGGAGTCCTTCATTCATGTATGTAACTTTCGGAAATTCACAAATTGAATAAGTATCTCGCAGAAATTGTACAGAAATTTAATATGAATTCAACTTTGCGCAACAAAGAAAACTGGTGAGTGAAAAAAGGAACCTAGCCAACAACAATTTTTTTTAATTCAGGAAAAAGTCAGGGCTTTGGAAAAAAATCTTACAAAAGTCCGAGATTTATATAACTTTAAATAACTGTCAAACCGAATAGATTGGAAAATTTTCAACTTTCATTTGAAATTATTATATTCCGCTTATAAAAGATTCTAGGTTCAAAATGTTACAAATGTAATATTCTGGTTTTTGAATATTAATGGCCAGGAAAAATGAAAAGGTGGTTAGGGAAAAATTAGAGAATTTTTAAAATTAAGTTTTGCGGTAATCCTGATATAACATTCTTCTTAACATTCTTCTGAGTAATTTATTTGCTTTGTATTTATATTTCTCTTTTTGCAGATGCTTCTTCCTGAAAATGATCTTTTTAGTTGTAAATTTTATTATTTGTTTGAAAATGCAAAAGTTTTGTTCAAAAATTAATCTTTTTGCTTGAAAATTCCACTATTTCGTAGAAAATTTACTTTTTGACAGAAATTCATATTTTGGTGTTCAAAAATAAATTTAGATGTTTTTTGGATAAAAATCCAACTATTTTTTGGAAAATGCATATTTTTTATTAAAAAATTCATCTATCCGAGTAGAAAATTAATCTCTTTTGATAAGAATGCAACTGTTTGGTTGAAAAATCAACTATTTCGTAGAAATTTATATTTTTAGAAAAATTCACATTTTGTGTAGAAAAATTAATTTAAATATTTTTTCGATGAAAATTCAACTATATTTTTAAATATTTGTCTTTCTGATTTAAAAAGTCATCTGTTTTAGTAGAAAATTGATCTTTCTTCGATGAAAATGCAACTGTTTGATTAAAAATTAAATAATTGTTTTAAAAAGGCATCCTTTTTGTATAAAAATTCAACTGTTATTATGGAAAATTCGTCTTTTTGGGTTGAAAATTCAAATACCTTCGTAGAAAATTTACTTCTCATTTAAACTGGTTTTTTTTTTTGAAAATTTTTTTTGAATCACTTTGTTAAAAAATAATCTTTTCGTTGAAGATTCATATTTTAATTTGAAAATTCATCTTTCTGGTTAAAGTTTGACTATTTAGTTGAGAACTGATTTTTTATAATTGAAAATTTAACTGCGTGGGTGAAAGTTGAACTATTCTGTTGAATTTGTTTTTAATGAAGCTTTACCTCTTTGGTTAAAAATTTAAGTATTTTGTTGAAAATTAATTTTTTTGCTGAAGATTCTTATTTTACTGGTTGAAAATTTAATGTTTCTACAGAAAATTCGTCTTTTGGCTTTCAGGATCAACAATTCAGGTGAACTTTTTTTTCTTTCATCACTGAGAAATCTTTTTATTTGTTGAAAATTCGTCTTGAACTATCAACTATTAAACTTTTTTGTTACGAATTTTCTTTTGAGGTTGAAAATTGAACCATTTCTTTGAAAATTCAATTGTTTTGTAGAGAATTTAATTATTTTTTTAGAAAATTTCAGTATTTTTTTAAGAAGTCATCTCTTATCGTAGAAAAGTCACTTTTTTTTGTTTAAAAGAAATAAATTTCAAAATTTTTGATTTGTATATGTATGTTAATGGGATTTGAATGTTAATGGTTGAAGAAAAAAAAATGGTCGAAGAAAAATCATAGAATTTTGAAAATGAAGTTTTCTCCCTGCACAGCACGCATTATCTTAAATACAACTAATTTCCACTAGTTTCAAGTCCCATATCTTATTATTTCTGGAAACCATAAATTACGTACAGCAATAGGGGGGTAGAAACATTTTGTTACGGTTCGTTACATGGGGGGGCGAAGAGGTTCGATTATCCGTTACGTAATTTACGTACGGCCCCTTTCCTAAAACGCATTTTCTCCTTTGCCTGCTAAGTCAAGCTTTGTTTATAAAATACCGGTGCGGACCGATATGAGTTCTCTGTGTGGCTATTGTGTGGCATTTATATTACGCATCTAGATTTAGAATTAGGCTAATTATATTTCCTGAAGAAGATTAATAAATTCTATCACTTATATCCAGAAAACAATAACAAAAGAGAGAGAGAGAGAGAAGGAGAGAGAGAGAGATGGGCAAAGAGAGAGACTGAAGGGATCCTTTCTATGGGTGAAGAAAAGCGAGCCTCCGCCTCCGGTCTGTGCCATAAGACACAACGTGTTTGTCACAGGCCTTCATTACACTATGCAGTCGTGGTTTCATTCGAAGCAGGCGCGACTCCCCATATCGAGGTCTAAGATGTTTACACATCAAAAGGTTTTCAACACACATCCACGTTGAATAGGCACAACAGAGATTTCCACGGAAAATATAAAGCTCAGCGTGACGTGTAAGCATTTCTTTCGACTTATTCTCAAAATTATTTTCAAGATTTTTATTCCAATATATGTACATTTATAATATATTATGCATTGTTCCTTTATAGATGCAATGCAATATTTTCCAATCAGAAATTACTATATAATCACATGCGAATGGTGCACGATGTACCTACTGCTTAAGATTCCCCACCTCTAAAAAAAGAAGAAAAAATAGACTGTCAAATTTGCGACAAATCATTTTGTACCAAATTTGTGATGTTCAAACATATGAGGAATGTTCATCTCAAGGAGCCATCTATAAGTGCGGAAACTGCCAGTTTAGAATGTCCTTTGTGTGCAGAACTCTTCAGAAATTTCGACATCCTTTATCAACATCTGAATGAAGTTCATAAAATTGAAGAAGAAGTAGAATATCTGAAATTTTCCACTCTTGAAGGTATGTTTTTAGTCCTTCTTCAATTTCGCTAGAGTTTTAATTTCAGAATACATATTTCTTGGATTATTATAAAAATATCCGTTTATTCTAACAATATAATTGTTTGACGGCGCCAGACAGGATGAGTGCTTTGGGAATTCCCCGCGTCCCAACCTACGGTCAGTCTACCACTCAGACAATAAACTTTCGGCTGGGAAAATTTGAAATTGTATTGTCCTATAATAATGAATTTCTTGTTGTTCATTAATCACTTGTTAAGTTAAATTTTGTTATTCGATATTTTTTTATAATTTTTCAAACATATAACATAAACCGTATACTATACATTCATGCGGCAAATTATAATTTGAAGAGAAAAATAATTTTTAATACAAAATAAAAATTTCGAATAACTTTTTATTCTCTAAGTTCCTTTGTTTATTGGTTTTAAAGTTATATAAATATAATTTTCATACGTTTCTCGAGAAAGTTAAAAAAGATTTTTCAAGATTTCATATATGTCGAAAAAGTATCTAGAAAATTTCTAAAAAAAATTTTTTCTCATTGTACAGGATTTTACATAATTTTAGGAATAATTTGAGTCAGTTTAAAAGATATTTGGAACTTATTTACGCTTGAAAAAAATTAAATAATATATTATGAATCTTCGGAAACCTTTCAAAGTTTAGAAATTTTTAAATTTTTTTTCTGAATTCGTTTTTAACAATTTAAAAAATTTTCAAACAATTTCAACATTTTATTCCAAAAATTTTAAACATCTACTTTTTGTTCTAAGTTTCTTAGAAATATTTTCAAAATTTAAATTATTTTTGATATTTTCAAAAGAAATTCTAAATATCATTCAAAATGATTCAAATTTTCCCTAACATTTGGAAAAAATTCTGCTATTAATTTAAATTTTCTATGGAATCTTAAGGAAAAATAAATCATTATGGTAAAACCTTTCATAATCCGTAAAAAGATATATTTTTAAACAAAAATGTAGTGAAATTTTCTTTGAGGAGAATACATTTTTAATAAAAAAAACGAATTTTCTACAAAACATTTTTATTTTGTACCGAACTGTTGAATTTTATAACAAATTGTTAAATTTTTAAGACAAAAATAAGAATTTTCCATATAACAGTAGAATTTTCAACTAAAAAAATATCAATTTCCAACGAAAAAAGACGAATTGTGAACAAATTACATAACATTTTATATAAATAGTTTGAAAAATGGATCCGATATTAGTCCAAATTTAATTTGATTAATTTTCAGTTTATCTTTTTTTCGTGGCTACAAAATGTTAACTAAATAGTTGAATTTTTAAAGTAAAAAGTCACTTTTGAAACAAGAATGGAGTATTAACATTTTTATTGAAGTGAATAAGTTTTCTATAAAAAAAGCGAGTTTTTTTACAAAACAATTCAATTTTCTACCAAAGTTGACTGATAATATAATAATGTATAATGCCCCGTATACGATACAATCATGCATATATTCAAATGTACTTTTTTATGCCATGGGGGAATTCCGGATCTACTGAACCATAAAAAAAATGATTTTTTTCGAATTTAACTAGAAAATTAAATTTTACAGAATTCAACTTTTGGAAGAGAGATATGGAAAAAAACCAGTTGCTCACTTCGTTAAGCGGATCAGTACGAACAACAAAATGGTACTTTCGCTGCAACAGATCGGGAGAGGCCAGATTCTTGGATGATTCTATGCGAGCTAGAGCTGCATGGAAGACATCAATGAAGATAAATAAATGCTGCCCAGCTCGAATTACGGTCACTAATTCAGGTAATGAAATCCATGTAAAGTTTCAAAAAAAAAAACATGTCGGGCACAAGCAATCAGTAGCTAATCTTCCACTTAACAAAGAGGAGAGAAAAATATTAGGCGAGCGCATCGAAACTGGGGTACCATTTGATAGAATTATTAGTGACATTCGTGGAAGCGTTCCACAGAAACATTTAGGAAATTTCGGTAGACTGCATGCTATAGAAAAAAAAGATTTACATAATATAATCAGAGATTTTAATCTTTCAACATCCAAGTGTATGGAAAATGATGCAGAGAGCACAGATCTCTGGGTCAAAGCTCAGCAAGCTTTGGACGATAAAAATTGCTGTGTACTATATTATAAGCCACAAGACGAGGAAGATCCTGAAGGAATTCTGGAAAAGTCAGATTTCGTATTAGTTATAATGACTAAATACCAAAAAGAGGTCTTACTTGAATTTGCGAATGATAAAGTTCTTCTCGACAGTACACACGGAACAAACCAGTATAATTTTCAGCTTACAACTATGTTAGCAATTGATCAGTTCAAAGCAGGATGTCCGATTGCCTTCTGCCTCAGTACTAGGGTTGACAGTAACACCATGATGCAGTTTTTTAAGGCTATAAAAAATGTAGTTGGAGTTTTGGAACCAAACGTGTTCATGACGGATGATGCTCCAGCATATTACAATGCTTGGATATCCGTCATGAATATTCCAAAACACCATTTACATTGCACTTGGCATGTTGACAAAAATTGGACTGAGAATATTCATTTGAAAGTTGAAAATAAAAATAGAACGGAAGAAATTTATCAGAAGTGTAGGACACTCTTAGAAGAAACTGATAAAGAAAAATTCTTTGACGCTTTACATGGTTTTCTTGACATGTGCGACGCAGATCCTGAAATTGAAGATTTTGGAAGGTATTTTGGTCTGTACTATGCTGGAAATCCCGAACTGTGGGCCTACTGCTTTCTCCTCGGCTTAGAGCTAAACACAAACATGTTTCTAGAAGCTCTTCACAAGAAGATGAAGTATTATTATTTTAATCGTAGTCAGAACAAGAGGGTCGATAAATGTATAAATATGCTGCTACGTTTGAGTCAAAATATGACGTTCGAAAGAATCATACGAATAATGAAAAATAAGCCAATGAAGAGAATGCAAATAATAATGAAAAGTCATAGGCGCGGCGTAAATGATATTTCAGAATCTATGGTCATGAAAGTGTCTGAGAGTGTTTGGTGCGTTCAGTCCAGTACAGAAGGACGAGGTCCTTATTAAGTACAAGTAAATTCTGACAAAAATTGTGAGGAATGTCCTTTGATCTGTCCGGTTTGCAAAATTTGTGTGCATGAATTCACATGTGAGTAAATTTAATGTAAAAGTTACCGAATTGCGTGTTCTGTAATATAATTTCATCAATTTCAGTTACTTTAGTTTCTTAAATGTGTCGGAATTTTTCGAAAATTTCACCTTACTGGTTTTTCACTTAGCCAATGAATTTGCAGAATTGGTACGCGGCAAATTTTAAAATTCGAGCATTCAAATTTTGAAGAGACTATTAAAAAGTTCTAGCCTCCGAAGTTTTTTCGAAAAGATTACTACAGTAAAAGGTAGCAGCACATTCGGATGACATAATCAAACTTTATTCTATTTTTATAAATCTTTTTATTCAATAAAAATTGTAAATGGTGTCTTTTTATGGACCAAAAATTTCTAAATTCAAACACTGATTTTAAAACCATCCCAACTCTCATGGAGGAACCTCCAATATTTACTTTGAGAAAAAAAAGTATTATTAATCTCTTCTTCCCTTTGTTATCGAAATCAACTTCGAGAACTGTGAATATTTTGGTAGAAACGAAGTCGACAGGAATTCTAATTAATTAGAAATAATTTATTCAGCTGCGTAATTTTGTTTCATGAAGAGGCATTTGTTTTAAAAATGCTCCAAACTATTTCTTTTTAGCACACATGACCTTCATTTTTAATGTGCCTGAACGGAAAATTAAGAAAAAAGGTTTCGGTGGATTCTTTGAAAATTAATTTCTTTTGCAGTCCACATAACCCAGGCGGAAATATTATATATAGTTTATATATAGTGTGAAGTATTATATATAATATTCGTTTGTTTTATACATTTTTTATATAAAACAAATGAATATTATATATATAATACTTCACACTATATATAAACTATATATAATATTTCCGCCTGGGAATACAAAAAAAATTTGAAAAAGGACTTGGACAGTTATGTCTATATAGTTTATATAGGGTTATAGGAAAATTTTAAATTTATAATGAAAAAAGTTTTACTTTAAAAAACGATTTCTAAAATATTATTGATTGCTAAAAAAAAATTATATAAAAAAATAAAAATAAATTAAATATAAAATAAATCCGATAAATTTATTTGTTATGTTTTTTTTTTATATTATATAGGTTTATAGCTTATAGATCTTTCGTAAGATTCTTGGCATACAATAAATGATGCGAATGTAAAAAAATAAATATATCCATACACACACAATTGTTCTATGAGAATAGATATATCTTTCAGCGAAACACCAGGAACGCAGTTGCTTAAAAAAAACATATCCTTGTACATTTCCTTGTAAGGAAATATTTCTTGAACGGAAACTGTCCAAACTTTAATTCTACAAAATATTCTTCAAGTGAAAAAATCTGTACAATAGTTGCCAGCATACCAAAATGCTGATTGAAAAAAAAAATTTATTTCGACGAATTATATATGTGCTTATTCCAAATATATATTTCTTTACTTGAATGAAATATCCCTTTCACACGAATCTCTTTACTGTGTTTATCAAAAGAAACATTTCTTCAAAATATAGAAATGAGTACTTGAGTGAATAAATTACTTTATTCAAGTAATTAAATGTTGTATTGGAATAATTGTACCAATTCATTGTACGAAATTGATAATGGTTCAACTTAATTAATATCCCTTTGAGTTTTCTGAATATTTACTTGATTTAAAGAAACTATGTATTTCATCCACGCATCTAAGAATTATTTAACTTAAATACCTTATTTCTTAATTCAAAGATTCGCAATCATTAAACTAAATAAATATTTCTTTGAGTGCCAAAGCCAGATTCATGAGAATAAGGTTATTTGTTTTAAAGAAATCAATTCCTTGATTTATAATCTCACATCCCCAAGTAAAGAAATATTTCTTTGTATCAAGAAAATGCCGCCCAAAGAAATTATTTCTTTGATGCAATGCACGGGTTTCTTGCCTTCAAACAATATTTAATAAAATTAGGTAAATAATTTCCGTGGCTCAAAGAAAAGGAGTCAAAGAAATGCATTTCTTTGGATTCAAAAATTATTTTTTTCAGTGTAGGGTCATAGGCAGCGATCCATACCTCTCTCGCGCAATCCTACTCCCAATCACTCACATGCATTCAGCCAATCATAATCTGAATTTGTATACCCACAATAACCAGAAATGACCTAATCCCCACGTCAAATGATGATGCAAGCTCGACCCATTTTACTTCCCAAGTAAATATCGTTAGGCACGTTTTCTTAACATGCGACGAAATCTTATTTCATGCTTCACTAACAATTTGTCAAATAAATTATTCTAACATAAATTCGTTGGCATTTTTGCATTTCTCATATACATAGTTTATGGTTAAAATTCTGGCTCAAACTAGTTATTAAACAGTATTCCCTTTATTCATTCAATCATTCCAAACAAGATCTTGAAGTTATATTTCATCATCATAACCAACCCCTTTCAATTAACTGCCTTTTGTAATTGAAGATAAACCACGTTCTCTCATTTTCATTTCACACTCAATATAACTTAAAACAAACCTAAAATAAACAACATTCCTTAAAAAAACGTACACAATATTAAATCAAGTCAATATAAGAGTTTCGAAATTCCTTAAGCTACATAGTCGGTCCGCTTTCTATAATACCAAGTCTCTCTCTTTTTTATTCATTTTAAAACCCAAATTCGTTTTATTTAATAATTTGATTATTAAATCTTCATAATCATAGAATCATTTATAATTTTATATTCGAACAGTTCCCGCTATTTCCATCGTCCATGAGGTGCTGCCTCTAGCGGGCTGAGTAAACGCTAAAGAACAATCACCGATTGTTACACTTCCCTCCAGTGATGGGTAAGTAAAATACTCGTGGTAATTTACTTGGTTTTCTACGGTAATTTACCTGGTATTTTACGTCATCAGTTTTCTACATGATGTAAATTACGTCTTGTTCTATATATGGGGGCGCCACCTCCGAGGCTGGAAATTGAAACCTCGAATCAGACAGCCAATCAGAGGTTTTCTACATGTATTTTACATATTCCAGGTATTTTACGGAAAATACCTCCTTTAGGTATTATACGTAAAAGAAACTTCCAGTTTCGCGCAACTGCACATCCCTGGCTGATATTATTATTTTTCAATTAAAAATATAGGCATTGAAAAAAAATTCTTACGCTCTTACGATTGTCGATACCAGAAATTCAAAAAAAGTGAGCACTTTTCTACAGGTCCGCCATCTTGGCACGTAATTTACTAGGTATTTTACCTGTTTTCTACGTAAAATACTTCACTTAGGTATTTTACTTCAAAATCCTCCAGTTACGCGTAACTGCACATCCCTGCTTCCCTCCTAAGGGTACCTTTTCACGGAGCTCGAATTTGAATTTTTCATTGAATTAATATTTCACATAGGGTTCGCATCTAGATTCTCGACCTATCACGATTTCCATAAACTAGCAAAGTAAATAGAAATGAATCCTACGTAAAATATTAATTCCACGATTAATTCAGAATCGATGGTTCGTGAAATACGTACCCTTAAAGAAAAGTCGCGCCATAGCGCGGCTTTTATTAAATTGTTATTATTTGTATTTAAATCAGTCGACTCGCTCTATATATCAATTGTTTCTACTGTTATTCATTCAAAGATACTCGGTTTTTTTCTTTTTTTTTTAATTCCGCGGGCTCTGTCCTTACGTTGGACAACTTAAGGTGGAGTCCCATGTGGGCAGAAAACGTCGACGTAAAGCAGAAAGTCATGAGAGTGGAAGAGACAAATAGATATGTCCGTCTCTCTCACTCTAATTAGTTTCTGCTTTACGCCGACGTTTTCTGCCCACATGAGACTCCACCTTTAGAGATCCTCTAGGGAGAGTTGAGACACGTTTGCCCCTCCAATGCTCGCCGCTGTACCGGAACTTGATATTTCACTGCGGCGCGAAAAGTTCGAAAAATTACTTGTAGCGCAATACGTGACAGCACGCGAGCGAGCCTAGAGAAATTTTCGTGTTTAAGCAAAAGGATCAAAAAATGAAAACTGCGTCATATAGGCCCATTATTTATTATAACTAATTTCACTGAATTTATTTATATTGAAGCTATGATGTGTGAAGTGATATGCGAGTTTTGTGATTAATAAAGAAGTTAAAAAGAGGTTGTGTATAACCTACTTTCCGAAGAGAAATATTGAAAATATTTTTGTGAGATTTAAGTGTTTTGCAAAAATGGTAAATTGCTGTATTTTATACTGCAATAATTTATCTAAAAACGGGTTTTTCTAGAAACAAATTCCGCGAGATCCCAAACTTCGAGAATTGTGGATTCAGAATATCAATCAAGCAGATTGGAAAGCAAGTGACAAATCATGAAAGATGCAATTTCAGAGTTCAACCAGCTTCCAACCTACAAAATGTATTTATTTATCAAATATCATTTATGGAAATTTGTATAATATATATGTCTGAAAGTGACATTTAATAACATTTCATTTATTTTAAATGTTTAATTCAACAATATTCTCTTTATTTTGTATTAAATCTGTTGTGGAATCAACACTCTATTTGAAAATGGCGCCATTTTTAGAAAAGCGGGTTCCGGTACAGCGGCACCAATCAGAATTTGAGTACCCCGCGTCTCAACTCTCCCTTGAGGATCTCTTGGACAACTATGTGATCCACTGCCCAACCAGTCAATGAGCAACGAATGCTCTCGTACGCGATTGGTGAATAGTTTTAGTGAAAAGGTGGTCATCTCACTGCAGGCGTGAACCGGACTTTCGATTTCGGCGGGAAAAGGTAGGTACTAATTATACCGGTACCTTGGGTGATTACGACTTAACAAGAATATGCCTTACCTCCCTTACAAAATCCTAACCTACCTACTGTAACTTGTCATGTCTTGGCATCATTGGATGCGATGTTTTCCCAACACTTTTAGGTCTAGACCAAAATCATGCTTAATAAAATGTATTATTAGTAGTAGAAGGTCAATTGTATGCAGGTAGAGAATTTTTAAGTTCCCTTTGAATCGATACTAACCAATATTCACCGTAATGTTCCTCTATTTAAATTTTTCCATAATAGTATTTTATTATTTTTGAATTAATTAAATAATGATAATAAAATAAATCAGCCTATCTGCAAAGAAATATTTAGAAGAGTAGTTCAACACACGTGATATTTTATTGAAAATCTTATTTATAATGAGAGCATATAAAAAGAGTAAATTTTGCGAGGGTTATTTTCCTTATTTTGCCCTTTTCTAAAAAAAATAACGCAAATGTTTACTGTCATGTTTTAATCAAGTATATATATATATTTTTTTTTTAAGTTTAAAAATGACTCTTGAGACAGGTCAAGTCACCTGAGTCCTGTGACTACCTCATATCTATGAAACAATTTCCTCCTTCAACCTCCCTCCAAAATACTGAGGCATTAAAGCAACAGTCTATTTAATCAAGAGAAATCTAGCTTTTATTATTTTTACTTAATTACTTTCTGTTGTGATTAAAAGATTTGAAATAATTAATTTCATTTGTGCTGGTATTTTGAAAACATAGTTTTTGAAAAACAATCTGTTTGTTTTTTGCTAATCATTAATTAGGCATTTATTGAATTTAATAAAGGATACTTCTATTCAAACAAAGACCTTCCATAGATTTAGCAAAATTTATTAATATAGGGGTCACGTGATCAAAATTTCTTTTTTAAACAAAATTTATTTCCTCACTTTGTTTTCTTATTATTACAGAAGAACTACCCAAAACTTTAATACCAACATACCAGGTGCATGAAATCCAAAAATTCAGTTTTTTTTTGTTTTTTTTATATATATATTGCCCATTGGTTGTATGTGTACTAATTTTTTTTCTAAATTCATTTACTTTCAATATAACAGCCATTTTTATTAGACCCACTTTTTTTCTTAGATTGGATAGAATTAATTTTTGATAGCCACGAGGCTCACTTTATAGATTTGATTTGAAATACCGTGTGTTTAAAATATAGACCATCCAACACTGGTTTATGGGGCGAGCGGGCCCGAACATTTCCGAAAAATTTCGCACCCATAAAGTTCTGCCCTTTTAAATTTATCTTGAAATTGAAATAAGAAATTAATTATTAGAATCGAGATTAATATCTCATTATTATCCTTTTTAATTATAATGAAAATCAAATTTGCTTCTATTTATATTATTAATCAGCTGTTCTATTTGAATCTTGAATCCTTATCTAATAGGAACCAAAACAAAGAGCACGTGGTACCAGTGGCGGACTGGCCATGCATTGTTGGTCAGGGAACCCTGACTGCGCCCCCCTTGTTTAGCGCCCCCTGAGGCATATAAAAACACCCTAAGAAGCTTATATTTTTTAAACAAATAAATATATTTTAGATTGCAAAGGAAAGAGTGAAAAGAATATCCAAGAACCATAATACCCCTGACTTGCACAAATGCACATGTGTTACTAGTAATACATATTTTCTCTTATTCGTTTTTCTCTTTTTCCCTTCCATTTAATATTTATAAAGTATATTTATCTGTTTAAAAAGTTTGATTTTTACGAGGAGCCGGTTCATTTATAATTTTCTGTTGGATTAGAAGTTTTACTTCCCTTATCCCTATGTACATCCGATTTGGAGTTTTACATTTTTTCTTTACAACTACTTTATACCTAATTAAAAAAGTGTTTTACTTGAGTTATTTAAATCTTCCTGGCACAAATGACTTACAATTTTCAGTCACTTTCTGGTTGCGTTTGTCCTATAAGTTGTTTTTCTACATTGGCACCCAAATGACCTTTTTTTTTTTTTACTATCATTAGGCAATTGGCGCCTCCGGGGGTCTGTTCCGTACCGCGCCCTCGGGTACCCAGTCCGCCACTGCGTGGTACCCGAGAGAATTTGCTTCGCTGGCACTCGCTCTCCTTTTCTCCCAAGCTCTTGATCTTTCTGTCTCTATATCTACACTGCCCGGTTCGCCGTTACGCGCTCTCTTTCTTTCCTTTGCGCTTAGTCATTCTATCTCTTCTCGTATTTCTCTCTATGTTTCTTTCGAGGCCTCCCTTTTCTTCTCTCTAATAGTCTAATACTGTATCTGAATTCTATATGCACTTTACTTTGAAGGGTCTATTTTTTATTACAACTGACCTACTTAATTTCTCCCTAAATTTTAAAGTCGTAAAATCCACTTTTCTTAGAAAATCGTGCACCCTCTCTCGTATGAATGTCTAATTTCTAAGTCTTATTCTGACTTCCAAGTTTTCTTTGTCTAATTTAAATAATAAACATTTTGGAAATTATTCCTACAGGAATTTTTAAATAATTCCTCACCAAATTATTTTACAATGAAGTATGATTAATTAAATTTAAGACTTATATTTTATCATTCAGCTTATAAGCTTTTGTGTCTTAAAATCAATATTTAAAAATCACTTTCAAGACGAAAATAATAATAATTATTATAATAATATCAATCTAAAGTATAAAAAATATATTTATTTATTCAAAATTTATTTTCAAGATGTTCTTATTGAAATTTCTGAATGAAATCCTTGAGGTAATTGAATATTACATATTCTTACCTCAAGAGCTCTGTAGATTACAATTTTCTCAAAATTAACAAAATTTTGATTCATTCTTTAGAATAATAGCGTCATTTATTCATTCATATTTTTTTATTGCTTTATCTCAAGCTAATTTTCCAAACCTTTTTACAGCTAATCGTAACCTAAATAGAATAAATTTAATATCATAGTTGATACTTTCCTAATCTTCCTATTTTGAATGTATTATATTATCTTTCCTCTTCTTTTCTAATTTCTAAAACTTTCTTTTTGTAAATCAGTAGATTTGGAATTCCCTTAATTTATACCATTTATTTTAATTTTGAACGAATTCAACCGTATCCTATTTTAATTTTAGGCTAATTTTAATTTTATTTCGATTCATTCTGGTTACTTTTCAAATAATTTTGAAATTATTTTAAAACAAAATTCTCAATTTTTTTTATAGGCCTTTAATTTGTATAGGAAAAGCTGCACTTCATACACTATTATCTTTCCCCCTTCAAATCTCTACACCGGAGAGATTAACGATTTTCTTTATATTTTCAAATCTTTTTTAAAAATATTTATTCACGACAATAGGGGTTCTCATTTTTCCTTATCTATATGTATACATACTCAATATATTTTGCAATAGCCTATTTTCCATTTTCTCATTATTATCGATATTTTTCAGGGATCATATCGCAAAAACGCGTGTTTTATGCAATTCATATGGACAATGGATGTTGTCCCGTCACCCTTTAAGATTTCAACATTGAAATCACTAATTATTCTGATAATTTTTTAGGGAACTTCATAATGGTCTCCTAACTTATTAATTCTTTTCTCGATCAGTAAGTAAATACATTTTCCCACTTCAAAATTCATTTAATTGATTTTTTGATCGTAGTATTTTTTACATCTTTTTGCAGCCTCTAAACGGAAATGGACTATCGATTTAGTAGTAATAAGACGATTTAAAATATCGTCCACTAATTTAACAAAAGTCATCGTGACTTTTTCCTCTGCGAATTCGGAAGGAAATATTGCTTTTCTTCCGAATACGACTTCATGAGGAGTAATACCTGTGGATTCATGAACCGAGGTGTTAAATGAGAACATCGCATAAGGTAACCACAAGTCCTAATTTGATTCTTCACAATAATGGCGAAGATACTCCACAAAAGTATGATGACTTCGCTCCAACGCTCCTAAGGATTGTGGATGGTAAGCTGATGATTTATGTTGTTTTATTTTAAATAGTTCCGCAAACCCAGCCATTATTTCATTCATAAAGTAAGGCCCCTGATCAGTTTGAATCGATTCGGGACACTCTAATCGACAAATAAAATGTTCGACAAATAATGTTGCTATTGTAGGAGCGTCAATATTAGTTAAAGGGATAGCGCCTGAATATTTAGAAAGACAATCTTGCCAAGTCATCATATTTTCGTTTCAATATCTGATTTAGGCAAAGGGCCAACTAAATCAATTTGTAATTTTTCAAAAACTCTCGTGGATGTATCTGTTATACACATTAGGGTGGCCCAAAAATATACATTTTGGAATTTTCGACGGGCGTCGACGCCAAATCGTTCTCTCGTAAAAACAAATGAATACGTATTTTTTCATTTTGAAATAAAATGATTTTTAGTACTTTGTAAAGTATTTTAAAGTTTTCTCTTGATCTACGAATTAAAATAGAAAAGTTTCAAGAGAACATGAAGCGAGCCCTGAGATTTGACCCAAACGACAGTTTTAGTGTTATTACTCTGTTATTCAACTCGTTGAAGTCAAGTATCCCCCTAGGGTGCGGTTATTGTAAAAAAATTAGTTGGTTCCACAGAAAGTGCGAAAAAAATTGGGGAAATGTGCTGGGCTACAGGTTTGGGCCCGTAGCAGGGAGCTTTATGGTCGAGCCTGCATCTGGAAGTCCTAAGCCTTTAACAATAAGCCACTCTGCGTTCAACTTAGCTGCCATAAATTCTTCAGGATCGGAGAAAAGCTGCTGTTGGACGAAAATTTGTTATTTTCACTCATTTTTGTATTCACTTTAAAACTATAAATTAAAAAATAATGAACATTTTTTTTCACGAATCTGATCTCAATATCCTCAAAAATGCTTTTTGAAAATTTGAAGTTAAAGAATCATATCAAAGGCTCGCTACGAGTCTACAAATATTGCGATTTTATGCAACTTTCAAGATGTCTCAAATTTGTTTATAACTTTTTTCATGTATTAAAATTTGACAAAATGCATCTTTACTGAGAAGAGAACAAGTTTATAAAAGGGTAAATAAATTGACTTGTAATTTCTTGAACAAAATCAAGGGAGTAGAAAAGGTATACATTTTACGTGTTAAATTCCATAAGAAACAAAAATTGGTTTACAAAGTACTAAAAATAATTTTATTCCAAAATAAAAAAATACGTATTCACTTGTTTCTATGAGAGAAGGATTTGGCGTCGACGCCCGTCGAAAATTCCAAAATGTATATTTTTGGGCCACCCTAATACACATTGGCAATTTAGTTTTTACCCGCACTAACTTTTTCTTCTGACAAGAATCGCACGTTTTTACGTAATTTTGAACATCCTCTTTCATGCCCTTCCAATAAAATTGCTCTCTAATCCCATCGCGTTTGAATGTTGTCATTGCAAAAGCTGACAATTTCGGTGAGTGAAGAGTCGATCGTAAAAGTGCAACCTCAGCTCTTTTCATCGATGTGACTCTATAACAGGATTAGTTAGCGTCCCCGCCCAGCCCGACTGGACCTCGCATAAAAGTGTTCAGGTAGAAACTCGCAGGTATGATTGCTCAGAATTGGTACCATTTTATTTTTAGTAAAATTGCTTTTTCTTATAATATAAGAAATTCATATTATTTTCACAAATTAATTTCAAAGTATTATAATAATTTTGCATGAAATGTAAAAATAAATATTGCATCTAATTTTAATATTATTAAAAGTTTCTCAAACATTAAATAAAATTTGCGACAACGTACTTTTGAAATAATAATTATGTTCTTAAAATGTGTTCTGAATTTAGTTTGTGCAACCTGTAATACAATAATAAAAATGTTACAAAAAATAATAATGAAGATATAAAAAAACAATAATTGATATTATATTAGTGATAAAAGTATAAGCAGGCACGAATCCAGAGAAGATCCCGTGGGGGGGGGGGAGTCAGAAAATTGTATACAAGTTCTGTATACACTATAAAATTATACATATACCATTTTACACATTTAATATTATTTCATACATTTAATATTATTCTATATATTTTGCAATCTTCCAAATATTTATTATCAATTTTAAATTATTTTTTCCGTCTTGAAATTGCATACTTTTTATAACTTTTCTTAATTTCTGAGTGACAATTGAATAAGTGAAGGTATGTTAGAAAATTGTTTTTAATTTAGGTGAAAATGTTAGTATACGTTCTCTTAGGTGTTGAAAGAAAACCCCTAAAATAATTGATAAAAAATTAGGAATCTTCAAAACGGAAAATTTCGGTCTTTTTTAACTTTCATAACCTTAGTGATTTTGATGATATCAAGGTGTATTCTTTTTTAAATATCTGAAAGTATGTTTAAAAAAGAAATAAACTTGAAACAGTCAAATTGTACAACAAAATTGCACAAGAAAACTTGAATGGAAGTATGTTCTCTAAAAAATCGTTTTAGAACAAATACTCAAGAAAGTCCATTTTTTTAACATAATTGCACAAAAGAAGTTAAAATAAGAGAAACATGTTTCTACACAATATCGTAAAATGGCTCATTAGAGACAGA
>CAKNXH010049867.1:0-10121 GCA_932178445.1 Andricus quercusramuli
CTATAAAATGATATTATTTCTTTATTTGTGATTTTAAATAAATATACCATATTTACGGTTCATGGAAATATTTTTCTAAAACTTACTGTATAAGACTTTCGCTTTGTCCGTATAGATTCTTTCCAATTGAACTTGCAAACCAACTCGTCAGTCATTGTTTCCTTCAAAGCGCAGTTAAGAAAGTTCCGCAACATATGGTAGTACCACCTAATCTGAGTAGGTGTAAATACTGGAAAAAAGTGAAAAAATGTAGCATTACTTTCTGTTCACAAAATATTGTACAATTATAATTTAACATAATATTCTCTGTTCAGAAATTATTGCATATTCTAATGTAAAAGTCTTACTAGCTGATCTCGCAATTCTTTTTTAGCAGGATACAACGCATCCGTTAGTTTAGTTTCACACATATTCTTATCTGGCAACTCGCGTAGAATTTGCTTATTCTGTAGAAGAATTTTATCACTCTGCTGCTCTAGTTTGCTACACATACAATTAAAAATATATATATATAATTATATACTACCTAATTATATCCAAGAAATATTTCCATATAGACAGATTACAAATATTTTGCTTACGCGCGAATTTGACAGTCGGTCTGTATGCCGAGTCTGCTTTGCTGCTTACCAATACAGTCTTATGTTCCTCACATACACAGGACATCTCAATTTTCTTTCGGCTTTTTCTCCATTTCGCGACGTATTTCGCAAAATTTAGGTTCGCCATCATCAAGTTTTGGGCCTTCGAATATTGGCTGACCCCTGGAAATACTTCTGTGATGAAAGAATTGTGAATAAAAAAATAATTTTGCGAACGGTTCTCGCCGTTCAAATGCTGTCTTCTGCTATCCGCAGATTTCTCACTTTCGGAAAATTCATAATTTCCGCGAAAATAATTATTGCCTCAGCAAAAGGTTTCATTCCTATAAATTTCGTTGATCCGAGGATCTCGCAAAACCCCGGATATTTGACAAGTTTTCTTTCTTTCGCTCTCAAATACTTAGGGAAAATTATATATGGAGTCAGTGCCATGCCTATAAAAAAAAATTCCAATTTGAAGTTAACCAACACCCTTAAGAATGGATTAAATTAAATTTTTGGACACACGACACAAACATCGAAAAAAATTAATAGACGAAAGTTGTTCACCTAGAAAAGAGCTATACATTTTTTGATAAGATGTGAAATTTTTGTTTCAATCGTGAAAAATAACATTAACAATAAAAAAATTGTGGTAAAACGAAGCAAGGTACGAAAAAAGATCAAAAGTTGTTTAACCATAAATATGTACAAATTTGTCATAAACTTTTGTCGTAATTATACATTTAAAACAAAAAGGTTAACTTTTTGCAAAAACGATACACGCTACAGTTACATTTTATCCAAAAAAAATTGTTCTCCTAAATTACAATTACAAATTTTCTTAGAACCACTTTACGCTAGGATTCATATTTTTGGTTCAAATCGTAAAAAATAACATTGAACATAAACAAATTAAATTTATAGAAAAACGACACAAGCTGCAATAAAAAGCATAATAACAGAATTGTTTTTTTATAGGATACGCACTTTTTTCAATTATAAAAACAAGACAAGTTTAATTTCTCTTCGTAAAAATGGAGCATAACGTTCGTTATGTTTCCGTTTTTATTTACAACAAAATTGACAAAATTATTAGATTACAATTTTAAATTTAGATGACTAAAAACAACTTAACTGACATTAATAACATGGAAACAAGATTTTAACTATAAAATGAAGAGTTTGAAGTGACGAAGGAAGAGAAATAGAAACCTAGTTAGAAAAACTTAAGATGTTGAGGATACTTTAAAAAACAACAAAAATGGTCCTGATGAGGAAAACATTAGTTTTCCAAACGTCGGCAGCAAATTTGGAATGAAGGATTAAACAACGAATCTCCTTTCTTTGGTCTGAAGTATGTCATGACCAACCTATATTATATTATTATGAATTTACAACACTCAGACAAGCAACATCGCTTTAACATCTTCATTAAAAACAAGATAAGGAAAATACGTATGCTTTTAATATCAATACATATTATGAATTATAATAGTATACATTTATTGAAATAATATAAATGCCTCACGGTAGCTGAGGATAAAATTAAATGCAAAATCAGGAACAAATATTAAAGTAATCATGATAAATACAATTCGTACTTCATTTTGCAATACCTAAATGAGCAATCCCAGCTGAAAATTTCTGTACAGAAACCTCGAAGGATCCTGTACACCAGGGCTTACCTCTTTCAGAAGGTGCTGACTGCCACGACAAGTGCATGACTGCCACCTGAATTGTCTGAATTGTTTTGTACTCAAATTCAAAATACATTTTATTCCAGAGGGAGGTATAATGACCGTGAAGGACTAGGGACCAGTCGAACGACAAGATTTATGAGGGCCTGTTTGACCTGGTCCCGCGACTGTCAATTGGCAGTCGTTGCAGTCACTGACTGCCTTCCGGAGAGCCCTGCTGTACACGAACATGCACACGTACCTGCACAGGTAATCTTGACGGATCCTCTGCAGGAATTTGGCGAAGGAAACCTGCACCGACAAAGGAACCTTTGAATGATCCTGTACAGGTGTCTGTACAGAAACGTGTATAGGATCCTTTACAGAAAGCCGTCAAAGGAACCTTTTGGAAGGATCCTATACAAAACACGTACAGCGACCTTTACAGAAAGCCATTGCGAAAACTGATGTCGGTTACAGCTATAAACTTGCCTTTCTTTTATTCCCTTGAAGAACCAACTCACTATCAAGAGAGTTAAGCCACCAGCGAACCCTCGCGGATTAGTTTCTATGCAGGTTCATGTATAGGATCCTGAACATATTCCTGCACATGAACCCACACCTCAATTGAATCTGCGAAGGAACCTGTATAGGACCATTCAAAGGTTAGCTTGTATACAGGTTCCTTTGCAGGATCATACACAGTCTCCTTTGCCAAATTCCTGCACAGGAACCGTCAAGATTACCTGTACAGATTCGTGTGCATTTTCGTGTACAGGAACATGTGCAAGATCCTCCAAGGTTCCTGTACAGGAGTTTTTAGCTGCGATCGCAGGCCGACATACAGAAATAAATGTAATATACATTTCATATAATAATGTTGAACATGTAATGTAGAAAATTTCGCAATGTGGACAAAATCGAGTGGGAAGCACGAGGTACGTGGTGAGAGTGTATTCGTTAAAGCCGAAGGAGCTTTAAAAGAAAAGAATTCACAATGAACAAATTATAGTTGTCGATGCTTTGAGTCTGTGCACAAATGTGGGGGAAATATAAAGAATGAGCGCGAAGCGCAAGATAGATATTCTATCGAGCGTGAAGCGCGAGAATCAACTGTCGCGCGCTCTAGGCGCGCTCAAACTTGCTAGCGAAGCGAGCCGCGCGCGCACACAATTTTCCACACAATTTCTTACAAATGGGAAATAACATCAAAAGCCGATTGTGCTACGGTTATTCTTTCCGAGGTTCGATTAAAAATGGTCAAGTTAGATTTAACAGGAAAAGATTACGTTTGTATTATACCGAATACTATTAAACTGCAATAAGCGATATGTAATTGTACCCATTTACTTAAGGGTGGGGTGATACTGCTAAAACTAATTAAATGTGAGTTGGCATCTAAAAAAGTGTAGAAAAAAAAAATTGAAATCGGTTAATATCTTCTGTTTTCCTTTCTGATTTGAATATTCAAAACAGCTTTTCTATTGTTTGAAAAATTGTGAAAGATTTTTATGAGTAAGGTAAATGTCCCAGTAATCGTGCCCGTCCTTATATAATCGTGAAATTAGTTTATAATTTGAATATATTATTGGAAAATGTGTTAAAAGCAACATTTCATGAAAATCCCCGTTTATCTTTAGCATTTTGTAGTAGCAAATAGAAGTTACATTCCCTGAAACTAAATTAAAAGAGAGAAAATTGGCATGACGATTGCTGAAACTGAGGTCACGATTATTAGGACGTTCACTTTACTGTTTTTTCTTCTGAAAGTGATAAAAACAAAAATAAATCTTTTGCTCAATTCAAATATTTTTCCAATGTGCATAAAATGTTTTTTGAGTCACGTGCGCAGATTTTGGAATAAGTTAAATATACCAAACCTGAGGTCCTTTGAATTATCAAATCAAAAAAGAAAACAGATGATATTAAACGATTTCAACATTTTTAAACACTTTTTTCGGATGTCAATTTACAAATTTTGTTTCCCTCAGCTCAAACGATTTAATTATTTTCACCGTTTTCACTCCGCCCTAATTTATATGCCTTCATATAATTAATGAAAAATTGATTCATTATTTCTCAAACTGCTGTTCTTTTTGTTGATAATTGATACCATTATTTACTCCTCCCACAATAAGCTATTTCATTTCTCTCTTACGTTATTCAGATATTATTTCATTTCCTCAGCACACTTTCATTTTTTAATACTTATTATATCCCATTTAAGTGTTTATTTCTTTATTAAATCACTGAATCAACTAAATTGATTATCAAACATTCAAATATATTTTAATCAGCCGTTCCGCTTTGAAAAGTATTCAAATCGCCTTTCGAAGTTGAAAAATGTAAACCAATACGAATCCTCGCATTTAAAAGTTTTCACTTTGGTGTAAAATTTCCTCTCAATTATTCGCATTCAATAGCATTCAAATTAATTCGAACTCTCGCATTGAAAAGTTCTTAACTTGATCCAATCTTCCTCTCGTTCATTCGCAGTCAATATCCTTGAAATGAATGCGAACTCACGTATGGAAAAGTTCTCACTTCACTCCAAACTTTCCTCTCATTCAATCCCATTCAGAAGCATTCAAGTGGAAGAGAAGTTTCGGATTAATGAGGATTGACTTGTCTTCGGTTTGAGTAATATTCTTTATCAACGCGAAATCCCGCAATGGACAGGATTCATTTACTTGCAATTTTTGTTTCGCATTTAGTTGCATTCAAAATGTAGATGCTATATGGGAAGCATCGCATTTGAAAGTTTTGGACTATCCTCCAATCCGAGGTTGTTGAAAAGCAGAATTCACGACAACATCTGGTGAACGCGAAACAATAATTTTCAATCCGAAGTCTTTTGCAGGATATTTATCCAGTTGCAAACAAATTTTTCCAATAAACTACTATCCTACAGCACAACACTTTGCTCAAGTTTAATTCAGATCGAACAACTTAGATTTGTGGGCTGACCAAGAAATTGAACTTTTAAGAAACAATAAAAAGATTTCAATGTCATATAACTGTCTCTAATGAGCAGATTACAATGTTTTTTAGAAACACATTTATCTAATTTTAACCTCTTTTGTGCAATTATTATACACAAATGGACTTTCTTGAGTATATTTTTTTTAATTGATTTTTTTAAGCATAATTCTTTTTAAGCCTTCTTGTGCAATTTTGTTACACAATTTGACTTTTCCAAGTTCATGTTCTTTTTTAAATATGCACTTTCAAACTTCGCCCAGATAACAATTGTGTACGCACGATGCGCGCCTTGTGCGGGTATTTGTGCGAGTTATCCCGCACGTCTTGCACGCTTATGATCACACAGCTGCGACATCCATTGCCGCACACATGGGTCGCACGTCGTGCAGTCACAACGCGTGCGGGCAGATTGCACGCCCGAAGTGCAGGTTTAACGGGTGGGTTGATGAATAATTAATTTAATTGTTTTCAAATGTAAAATAACAAGTGGTAAATGGATTTTAAACCGTTTATTATTTTATTAAAGACGTGGATCTACATATAACTCACCTATCGGAAATCTTTGATAAAGTTAAACGCAATTCGTAAAAATTATTATAATGAAGTTTTTTTGAGTCTCAAACATTCGCAAAATTATTAGAAAAGCTTAACGTTATATTATCACTCCAAGATACTGTTGTTAATTTAAATCACAAGAACTTCGCAGTAGTAACACTTCAGACATAAAACGTTAAACTTTCTTGAATGTCAAATTTTTATACAGTTATTTTAAAAGCTTCGCAGCTGTAACATTAATGATATATTTCTATAGAATATTAACTTCAAGTTAATATTACGTCAGTCTTTTGGGCGATAACACCTTACAAATGGTTCAATCTTTTTAAGTGTTCTTAAAATCGAATAAAAAATATTATTCTAAATGGTAAATATAATATCTAACTTTCGTTGTCTGCAAAGTTGTCTTTTGATTCTTCATCGCTGTTATTGTCATAAGCATCAGAATTTTGTCGCTAAAGCCGCTCTTCCAAGTCATCTATTTTTTTTTGCAGTTCATCATCTTCTGTGTCAGGTACTTTTGATACTCTTTTTTGTGGATTGCGGTACCTTTGTTTGCTTGCTCTTAATACTTCTTGCATCTCTTTCTTAAATTTAGCTTTATTTTCCGGATCATAAAATAAAGGACAATCTTGAGCTGCCGCTATAAAATGATATTATTTCTTTATTTGTGATTTTAAATAAATATACCATATTTACGGTTCATGGAAATATTTTTCTAAAACTTACTGTATAAGACTTTCGCTTTGTCCGTATAGATTCTTTCCAATTGAACTTGCAAACCAACTCGTCAGTCATTGTTTCCTTCAAAGCGCAGTTAAGAAAGTTCCGCAACATATGGTAGTACCACCTAATCTGAGTAGGTGTAAATACTGGAAAAAAGTGAAAAAATGTAGCATTACTTTCTGTTCACAAAATATTGTACAATTATAATTTAACATAATATTCTCTGTTCAGAAATTATTGCATATTCTAATGTAAAAGTCTTACTAGCTGATCTCGCAATTCTTTTTTAGCAGGATACAACGCATCCGTTAGTTTAGTTTCACACATATTCTTATCTGGCAACTCGCGTAGAATTTGCTTATTCTGTAGAAGAATTTTATCACTCTGCTGCTCTAGTTTGCTACACATACAATTAAAAATATATATATATAATTATATACTACCTAATTATATCCAAGAAATATTTCCATATAGACAGATTACAAATATTTTGCTTACGCGCGAATTTGACAGTCGGTCTGTATGCCGAGTCTGCTTTGCTGCTTACCAATACAGTCTTATGTTCCTCACATACACAGGACATCTCAATTTTCTTTCGGCTTTTTCTCCATTTCGCGACGTATTTCGCAAAATTTAGGTTCGCCATCATCAAGTTTTGGGCCTTCGAATATTGGCTGACCCCTGGAAATACTTCTGTGATGAAAGAATTGTGAATAAAAAAATAATTTTGCGAACGGTTCTCGCCGTTCAAATGCTGTCTTCTGCTATCCGCAGATTTCTCACTTTCGGAAAATTCATAATTTCCGCGAAAATAATTATTGCCTCAGCAAAAGGTTTCATTCCTATAAATTTCGTTGATCCGAGGATCTCGCAAAACCCCGGATATTTGACAAGTTTTCTTTCTTTCGCTCTCAAATACTTAGGGAAAATTATATATGGAGTCAGTGCCATGCCTATAAAAAAAAATTCCAATTTGAAGTTAACCAACACCCTTAAGAATGGATTAAATTAAATTTTTGGACACACGACACAAACATCGAAAAAAATTAATAGACGAAAGTTGTTCACCTAGAAAAGAGCTATACATTTTTTGATAAGATGTGAAATTTTTGTTTCAATCGTGAAAAATAACATTAACAATAAAAAAATTGTGGTAAAACGAAGCAAGGTACGAAAAAAGATCAAAAGTTGTTTAACCATAAATATGTACAAATTTGTCATAAACTTTTGTCGTAATTATACATTTAAAACAAAAAGGTTAACTTTTTGCAAAAACGATACACGCTACAGTTACATTTTATCCAAAAAAAATTGTTCTCCTAAATTACAATTACAAATTTTCTTAGAACCACTTTACGCTAGGATTCATATTTTTGGTTCAAATCGTAAAAAATAACATTGAACATAAACAAATTAAATTTATAGAAAAACGACACAAGCTGCAATAAAAAGCATAATAACAGAATTGTTTTTTTATAGGATACGCACTTTTTTCAATTATAAAAACAAGACAAGTTTAATTTCTCTTCGTAAAAATGGAGCATAACGTTCGTTATGTTTCCGTTTTTATTTACAACAAAATTGACAAAATTATTAGATTACAATTTTAAATTTAGATGACTAAAAACAACTTAACTGACATTAATAACATGGAAACAAGATTTTAACTATAAAATGAAGAGTTTGAAGTGACGAAGGAAGAGAAATAGAAACCTAGTTAGAAAAACTTAAGATGTTGAGGATACTTTAAAAAACAACAAAAATGGTCCTGATGAGGAAAACATTAGTTTTCCAAACGTCGGCAGCAAATTTGGAATGAAGGATTAAACAACGAATCTCCTTTCTTTGGTCTGAAGTATGTCATGACCAACCTATATTATATTATTATGAATTTACAACACTCAGACAAGCAACATCGCTTTAACATCTTCATTAAAAACAAGATAAGGAAAATACGTATGCTTTTAATATCAATACATATTATGAATTATAATAGTATACATTTATTGAAATAATATAAATGCCTCACGGTAGCTGAGGATAAAATTAAATGCAAAATCAGGAACAAATATTAAAGTAATCATGATAAATACAATTCGTACTTCATTTTGCAATACCTAAATGAGCAATCCCAGCTGAAAATTTCTGTACAGAAACCTCGAAGGATCCTGTACACCAGGGCTTACCTCTTTCAGAAGGTGCTGACTGCCACGACAAGTGCATGACTGCCACCTGAATTGTCTGAATTGTTTTGTACTCAAATTCAAAATACATTTTATTCCAGAGGGAGGTATAATGACCGTGAAGGACTAGGGACCAGTCGAACGACAAGATTTATGAGGGCCTGTTTGACCTGGTCCCGCGACTGTCAATTGGCAGTCGTTGCAGTCACTGACTGCCTTCCGGAGAGCCCTGCTGTACACGAACATGCACACGTACCTGCACAGGTAATCTTGACGGATCCTCTGCAGGAATTTGGCGAAGGAAACCTGCACCGACAAAGGAACCTTTGAATGATCCTGTACAGGTGTCTGTACAGAAACGTGTATAGGATCCTTTACAGAAAGCCGTCAAAGGAACCTTTTGGAAGGATCCTATACAAAACACGTACAGCGACCTTTACAGAAAGCCATTGCGAAAACTGATGTCGGTTACAGCTATAAACTTGCCTTTCTTTTATTCCCTTGAAGAACCAACTCACTATCAAGAGAGTTAAGCCACCAGCGAACCCTCGCGGATTAGTTTCTATGCAGGTTCATGTATAGGATCCTGAACATATTCCTGCACATGAACCCACACCTCAATTGAATCTGCGAAGGAACCTGTATAGGACCATTCAAAGGTTAGCTTGTATACAGGTTCCTTTGCAGGATCATACACAGTCTCCTTTGCCAAATTCCTGCACAGGAACCGTCAAGATTACCTGTACAGATTCGTGTGCATTTTCGTGTACAGGAACATGTGCAAGATCCTCCAAGGTTCCTGTACAGGAGTTTTTAGCTGCGATCGCAGGCCGACATACAGAAATAAATGTAATATACATTTCATATAATAATGTTGAACATGTAATGTAGAAAATTTCGCAATGTGGACAAAATCGAGTGGGAAGCACGAGGTACGTGGTGAGAGTGTATTCGTTAAAGCCGAAGGAGCTTTAAAAGAAAAGAATTCACAATGAACAAATTATAGTTGTCGATGCTTTGAGTCTGTGCACAAATGTGGGGGAAATATAAAGAATGAGCGCGAAGCGCAAGATAGATATTCTATCGAGCGTGAAGCGCGAGAATCAACTGTCGCGCGCTCTAGGCGCGCTCAAACTTGCTAGCGAAGCGAGCCGCGCGCGCACACAATTTTCCACACAATTTCTTACAAATGGGAAATAACATCAAAAGCCGATTGTGCTACGGTTATTCTTTCCGAGGTTCGATTAAAAATGGTCAAGTTAGATTTAACAGGAAAAGATTACGTTTGTATTATACCGAATACTATTAAACTGCAATAAGCGATATGTAATTGTACCCATTTACTTAAGGGTGGGGTGATACTGCTAAAACTAATTAAATGTGAGTTGGCATCTAAAAAAGTGTAGAAAAAAAAA